>JAHWFP010117577.1:10473-22161 GCA_023313725.1 Lithobius niger | reverse complement strand
AAAAAATAAATAAAACAAAACGAAAAATGGCCGCTACTCGAAGACACGCAAAACTCGCGTTATCATTACAAAAGCTTATTATTTTCTAATGGAACGAAAGCACAAACGAGACGAACGGTGCGTAGCGGTTGGATGGGCGCAGAGCAGAACATCATCATCGGCAAACAAACAAAACAGCTCCTTGCAGAGTGGAGATAAAATGGCTAGGAAAAGCACTCTAATTACAACAGTTAGAAGAGAAAGAGAGAGACAGAGTCTGCCGAGTTGTTCTCCAGTTCATCGATCTTCATTTTCTCCAGTTGTTCAGTGAAATGCCACCATAATAGCAACCTAGCCCCATCGTCCGCCCGGCCACAGCCAAAAACAAGCAAACCAAAAACGCTTGCCACATAAAAATGAAATTGAATGCCTTTATCAAACAACAACATTCATTGCATGCGTCAATGCAGATTCATCGGCATACAATGGTAACGTTTTCGCTGCATCGGATTGATCGAGCTTGGGACACAGGAATTGAATAAACATATGTTAGGGACTAAAGAGAGCATGGCGAGTGAACCATCCGACCCGACCTACAACAATTTTTAGGGGGTTAAACAAAATGGCCACCACGACTGGTCCATTTCTACGAGGTCTGTTCGGGAATTGGCCAAGCTAATCGCATATTTGCGCCGTGAGTCGCGACGACTATTGGCAGCATAAGTGGCGGTTTTTAAAATAATAATTTAAATTTTGCCTAGATTTGCGTGACAAATTTGCATTATCTATAAAAGTATTTTTTAAATAGTTATAAAAGTTGTCACTCAGCCACAGTTAAAATATTACGCTTGGGAAAAAAAAAAGACATGTTCGTGTATCCAAAAAAGTGTTGCAATGTTGGCATTTTTATACTGTCAGTGTCGCCCTCGGCTGACAAAAAGCAGCAACAGCACAAATGAACCGCATAAGTGGCGTTTTCGGCGGCCATATTGTCCAATCCAGTCGCGTATGCTATTTACTTAGAATATACTCGGTAACCTAAACTGAACAAATACAAAGGAATGACCAAATAAAAACGCACGCCAATTATAAGTGCCCCACCCAAAGCGGAGTGCCAACATCTTACTGCTGCTGTCCTAAGAAACGTGGACGAAAAGAGTCCGCCCAACCACTGGCCCTACTAAGGCCTGTATTAGATAAAGCCATTATTCCAGAACATGTTACGGCTGTTTGCAGACCGTAATATTTTGCTAGAACATAAGCACTTAAAACTATAATTCCAAGGCAATCTCAGGTGTGCAGAATATGTCAGAACGCTAGAATGAGGTCCGTCGAAAATTTCAGAGAACTGTGGAAATTCACAAAAATGACTGAAAATGACAGATGTAGAATAGTTACGGATTCGAGTAGCCGAGACGAACACAAGAGTTCTATTTTAGACCCCAGTTTACTCGCTTTCTCGCTATCCCTTACTCGTAAGGTTTTAGCGAACCAGACTTGGTCGATTCTCGAAGCTACTTTTGGATTTACTGCCATGGCGTTTTTGAGTAGCAGTAGACTTTACATCGTTTGTACGATTCTCGTTTGGCTTCCTTGCTAACATCACATACGCATGCCACCATCCGTGCGGAGCTTTAGGTCTAGAGGGGCACTAGTATTCTCCCTATATAGCGGGAAGGATAATAGTGCCACGTTGGTTTAGAGATGCGATTGTGCAAGACGGCCGCATCTAGCCACGACTGCACCTGCCCAACCTACAGTGAAGTTTGCTTCTCGGTGACGTGATAGCCAGTCTCCTATAGTTATCTCATAGAGCCAGGCCATCACAACTTGCGTCGCTGTATTTATCCTATATACACCACTTATAAATGCTGAGATCGTACAAGCGTCATAAAATGAGCAACCACGTAATTGTGTTCATCCATCGCAACTTCTTATAAAAGCACCATGTTGGCATGTGACATGCGCACAGCCAATGAGATGTGTATGGAGCGCGTGAACCCAACCACCTGAGCCAATGAGATGCTTTATGTATTAATCTCGTTAATCCCGGGAGGTCCAAGAACAATTTTGTATCCCACCTGGCATCAACATCACCAATTTCGGTGATCTCGTACTTGTCTATAACTTTTCTTAATACCATTTTCAATACAGGACATCGAAGCAAAGTGCTAGAACCAGCGAACGGCCAGTTCCATTATTTCGCAGGTGTTGCAGGTTTGGTCCATAAAGAAACCATTCGCCATGCCAACCCCCGGATCGTGTCGGGTTGTCGATTTATATCCTTTAATATTTATTTCCTAGCGCGTAAACAAAGTCCACAAACGACGCTGCTGCCACTCGCGACAGGCGAGTCGAACCAACTGTGAATTACTGCGCTCCACCTACTGGGGGTTAGGGGAGGGGGAAAGATGGGACATTTTACAAGTGCGACCTTAGCGGTAAGGATGAAAAATATTGGATAAGAACGAAAGAAGAGAACAGGAACAGAGCAAAGAAACAAAAAAAAATAAGGAACACTGGAAATTGCCCTGATCATTACCATCCACCCTCGTGACTTTTTTCCTTTTTTTTTGAATTCTTCTTTTAATTCACGGAACGCCTCAGTTTTAACGATTTGAAAGTCAATATATTTTAGTTAGTTCCAGGTGGAGAGCAGACGACAAAATAAATATGGTATCCATCATCCACGCAGTGAGGCTATAGGACCGTATCCAGAAATTTCGACTATTCTGTTGTTGTGATTTTAAGATTCCCAGAATTTATTGTTCTGAATTTTCGACAATTTTGGTGAAACTCTTTTTATCATTTATGAGAAGTACTCGTGACTACTATCTTTAAATCGACTGTCTCTACCAGTCCAGGAGTCAAGACACAGTCCAGTTTTGGGTTTTCTACAATCAGACTCGCAAAATGCGTAAACTTAGGAAGTCTGACAATCATTACACCGCACATCTAACTTGTCACTTGGCCTTTAAGATTACTGTCCCTACACTGGGTCCCTGCCAGTCCAGCAGTCAAGACATAGTAAGTACGACCAGATGCATGTAAATGCATACACTTTAGTAGGACGTTGAAGTAACCCATAGTGCACCTCTCGCTTTGTATCTTGTCCCTTGCCACAAGGTCGTCAGGGAGAGAAGCTGCAAGTCTTGCTTCCCTGCTCCAGATAGGTTCATTGAACATTGCAAAAATCTAATTTACAAAGCGACGCTAAGAGGTGTTAACTTCCATTAGCCCGTTCATAGCGCATCTTTAATCCGCACATATGCAGATTAAATGGCAAATGAGCTTCGAACGGGTTGGTCACATCCGAAATAAAGTGGATCGTATTCGAGTTAAATGAATCCGCATTCATAGGTGACTCGAAGACGCTTCGCTTCGCTTCGCATCACGTCACTTTACTCCGGACGCAAATGAGGAACATTCCATCGCCAGATGGCAATCGCGTTTCGTTAACTTTTTTACTCAAATGCACCTCGCATAAAGGATGTATTCACTAATTTTCGAGGAGTAATTTTTAAGAATTACAAAAATTAAACGATTTATGGGGTGGCGGCACAACGGTGTTGGGTTTTAGTCGAAGCACGAATCCACATGTATTAACAATGGCGTGTTCTGGTGAGCAGTTGGAAGACTAGCAACTAATACCTTTCCGACGTGCGTTCTCTCTTGCGCTCCTGAACGGGGCCTACCAAACTAATCCAGATTCGACTCGCATATCTATCAATTCGGAATTCGATTCCGAATTAAAAGCCTGCGCTCCGCACGGACAACACGTCAGCATGAGAAATGGCTGGACTCCGGAAGCGAGAAACGCAGTATCTACCCTTTCAGCCTTGTGGCTTGAAAAAACCAAACTCTTTTCCCTCTTAAAAGTAGTTACAACGCTGCTTGCAAGGATTGCAAGGAGAGGTTTGCTTCGACCAACCACAGCACGAGTAATATTTTTGATTTTTCACACGTACGTAGTACTTAGGCTTCTTAGTACTTACGTCACTCCAGTTTACTGTAAATAAACAAATCCCAGGGATGGCACCGAGAGGGAGGGGGGGTGTTAGTTTTTTTCACATTTTTTTTTTCATTCAAGCATTTGGATTTTTTTTAATATTTGTTCGCACACAAATTTTTTAACATCGTTTATCACACATTTTTTTTTAACAAAGCGTGAAACCGTTTTCAGTGGCGTGACGAGTTCGGAAGCGCAGGCACGTTGCATTTTGGGTATCACCTCGAACGAAAGATCAGCAACATTCCCACAATGCAAACACACTGCCATCTACCGATAAAACAATTAATCTGGCTCAATGGCAAACGCAGGTAAATGCACTCCTCAAACTGAATAATTTTACAGCTTTATGTTGGGTTCATCCTTTTTTTTTTTTTTTTTTTTTTTTTGCTGTCGTTCTCTTTTATTTTGCTTTCGTCCATTGTTATGCTCTGCGCAATACAAAAAAGAACGAAAGCAAAATAAATGAGAACGAAAGGATAAAAAAAAAGAGGACGAAACCAAAGTAAAAAAAGCTGTATCTTCATTCAACCGTAGCGGAGCTAAATTTATCTATCGTTTGTTGCTCGATGCAATTGTTTTTTTTTTATATCAAGAAATCCAAAATTTCACATTGTCACCAATTTGGTCAGTTTTTCACATTTTCTTACACTTTTATTGGAGAGCTCAAATTTTCACATTTTTTCACTCACTGGCATCCCTGAAATCCATAACCCACATTTAATTGCGTTTCCTTCAGCCTACTTCGAACTGCCTTTAATTCAACCTTCCTCCCCCTCCCCCCTCAATCCCCCTCCGAACTTTCATTTCGATCCGTCGTGGCGCAAGGTGTGAGTGGATCAGACGCCATCTTTCCAGATAAAATTCCCTATTGGTTTGCCGCCCACGCATTGGTGCCAAAGCTTCCTCCAATGGTCATCGTCGCCGAAGGGCATTATAGTCGCGATGTCTCACAACGACCGAAGCTTTGTTAGCCGACGTGGACCAAGGAGTAATGGCCAAACATTGAATCCGGCCGTCCTGGTCAACTAATAGTTGGTCAGTCAGTCCGTCCGTCTTGGCTGGCGTTCGTTAAAGGTCACATTTCGTTGGCCTTCCCGTCTTTCGCCTTGTCAAAGTGGGATATAACCTATCAAACAGCGAAAGCACATAAAGCTTCTTGTGACCCCTGATTATTTGTGTTAAAACTTGTCACGACAATAGTGGGACCCTTTTTCCCTATCTTCAGGCGAACAGGAGCGAGACGCGATCAAATGGTGATCGCCTTAATGAGTGCTTCTCTATGAGCCACTGCGGTTTCAAAAACAATTGTTTTAACCGCTTAACACTAAAATTTGTTCTCATATTAAGTGGCAGTGACGAAAGAGTTCGTATTACCTATTCAGCTCTTACCATTGGTTGGTAATGAATCCAGAATATATCCAAATTCATGATTCACTGATCATAAGATAAACTAAAACTTAAACCGGAAACGTACAGGGTGTAAATAAATTAAATATCTAAGTGAAGGGTAAACTTGGTGACTTAAATTTGGATCATAATTAATAAATATCATTTGATTTAAATCGATTTGAGTTACATCAATCCACCCTGCCAAATTTTTGTCTGATCGAGGTTCTGATATCAAATGCCTCACGGCACACTTAATTATTTATTTATTTATTTTATTTTTTATTTCACGAAGTTCACTAGTTCAGGGTTTAATATAACGACTTCAAACAGCAAAAAATGGCGGGAAGTTTAAACAAATATTATATTAGGTTGATATCATGACTTTTTGGATCGTTGAACGGCTAACTGTTGCTACGATCATCCCAAATGAAACAAACCATTCAATGTTTAATTCAGGAAAGGGACCATGCTCCGCTTCATCTCGCATAATTCTTTCATTAAAAAAAAAAAACAATATTTCGGACGTCTGAATGGCAGTCGTCCTCTGACTACTGCACCCAGTTCTCAAAACAAGGCCCTCTGAGGTTTTCAAAACTGGACGTAGTGGACAAGGTAGAGTGTGATGACAACCTCCTAAGCATGATGGTAAATTAGTGAGTCAAAAACCTAACAGTAAAAACTTGTTTGCGATTATTTCCTGCTTTGACCTCTGTTCACTTAAGCCTTACCGTAAACACCAAACAAGTACGTTTTTGTTTACTAATAAGCAACAGAAAAACTGACTTAAAAAACTGGATTGCAGTTTTTAAAAAGTGGCTGATAATACCGTAGTTTCAAAAAAAGTGATGCACGCAAAATGAAACCGTGCGACGTTCTACGTTAAAGAAAAGGGTCATGGAAAGAGAAAGGCACTTTACGAAAATGGAGTTAAAAACCCGAAGTATTAAAAAAAACCTAAAATAAATGTGGTAATAATAGCGACCTTTGATGAAATGCCTGTAAGGTGGAACAAAATTGATTTTTGTCGTGGGGGATAAAAAAAAAAGTTTTCGAGTCCTAAATTTAAACGAAATTTTAAATTGGATTTCTGCCGGGTAAGATCGTTGCGCCTATACGATTTAGGCACATATTCCTTGCCAGGAGTCGGAGAGATTAAATTTAAAGATTTGGCATTCGACGCCTTTTTTTTTCCCCTCGATCCTTCTTTTCCCCCCTTAATGGAAAACGTCCGAAAACGTAGTCTATGTTATTTTCCGCATTACAATTCGTGCCAAAATAGGACGTTGAACGATATCGATTAGACTTTTGATTCGCTATTGGTGTGACACTTTATTTTACCTTATGATTGCAGCACCATTTACGTGCGTTCAAACCACGCGTATGGCTCGTTGCTGTGACGTGGTTATCCGTGACTCGGCTAGTCCATTCACGTGACTCGGCTCGTCCATTCAACTGCTGTTCTCGTTCGTCATTGGATAACGCATGCTGACATCACAGCAGGGAACCATAACGCGTGATATGGCTTATGATATCATCGAGCACTCAACATTTTCTGTCTTGTAGACCAAACTCGGTTACAGGGATGCCAACGAGCCAAAAAATGTACAAATTTGAGCTCTCTAGCAAAAGTGTGAAAAAATGTGAAAAATTTACCAAATTGGTGAATAAATGTGAAATTTTGGATTTTTTGATAAAAGAAAATTCCACCTTGCAACAAACCATAAATAAATTAAGCTCCTCTATGGTTGAATAAAGATAAAATTCAGTTTGAGGAGTTCATTTATTTGCATTGGCCAGTGAGTTAGTTATTTTTGTTTTGTCGGTAGATGGCAGTGTGACTTGCACTGCTTCAATGTCGCTGTTCTTTTGTTTGAGGAGATACCCAAAATGCAACGTGCCCGCGCTCCCGAATTCGTCACGCCACTGAATGCATCTATCATGCTTTGAAAATAGGATTTTTGTGAAAAAAATGTGAAAAATATGAAAATGCCTAAAATTTATGTGCAAAAAAACGGTGAAAAAAATGCAAACGTGTGAAGTGAAAAGATGTGAAAAACTAACGATCCCCGATGGCATCCTTGATTAGTAAGAAAGCATGATTTTAATTTAAAGTCGAGAATTTTTCTACAAAATTCCCATCTACTTAGCTGTTTTTATAAATGTATCAATAGCACACGTAAACAAATACAATGTTGTAGTGCATGGTAATGGTGACTTTTATAAAAAACTTCTCAAGTGTTTTTTTTTTTTTTTTTTTTTGTTCGAATAATTGTTTTTATACCCTGATTACCACTTTGAACACCCACATCATTATACCCTAAAATCATTACAATTTTTATTGAGATCATGCCACCAATCTTACCAAACTCCTCAAATCGAGGTGAAATTTTGGTTGTCAGCAGGAAGTGGCCATCCTGGAAGTTATCACGATTGGTTTGTCAGTTTGTTGATTAGAGAACTTTCGACTAAAAATGTTGCAGAAATATGAAAAAAGTTATCGGTATTATAAGTGAACCAGCCGATTCAAGATGGACGACGAGATCCAAGATGGCCTGAGATTCAAGATGGCCGCTTCAGTAACGTTCAGGATCTACCGATCGTTTTGATAGCGAAATTAAATCATGGTCGTTTGTCTTGAAGCTATAATTCAAGGTCATCAAACATTCAAACACGCTTTTCTTTATATTGAAAACGAGAAAAAAAATCAACGGACAAAATGTATACAAGCGTACTGTAATGGAGTAGAACATTTTGGTAAAATTTGGCAAATTCAGGCAATTTTGTGATGTGCACCCCTCCGAATTTCAGTCTTCCCGATATCCCCGCCCATGTTTCACATGTTTCGTACGCACATCACGTTAAAACACCCTTCAAACATAGAAAAATAAATTATTATACGATCACCGCAGCACAATTTGATAAAATTTAGAGCTCCACCTGAGATAACTTCTTTCTTAACCATCTTCCATTTTTTCCCTTACTAAAATTCTTTCCGACGAGCGGTCGATTTTTTAAATCTCTGGTGTTCTCCTCTTCTTATTTTGCACTTTTAAATTCATTTTTCAAAGGAGGTAGGAGGAAGAAATCCAAGAATCTTGCAGATTCATTTGTCTCCTCTCTTTGGGATTTGTATCTGTTAAAAATCCATCTGGAGCTTCGTCATGGATATATGTCCTCCGGCTACTGGTGCACCCATTGCAAGGCAAGACGACGCAGCGTGCGCCCGTCTGGCACCTTCCTTCTCCAGAAAGCGGGTAAACACACTTTCCATTTGTCATCAAAGGCACTAATGGAAGTCGAATTACCAATGGAGATCTTTTCTTCTTTATTCCCTCCCTTCTTTTCCTTATTTTTTTTTTCCTGGATGTGACTAAGCGAGCTGCCAGAGAAGAGTTGCCCAATCATCCTTGGTAATTTGGAAAAGTCTTCGCACACGTGTGTCACCTGCTCGATTCCGTGCAGTTGACTATAACATGTCTTGTAGCTTAGACTTGAGTTTGTTTTTGTTATACATGATAGTTATCGATAATTTTCGATAATCACGAGTTCCATCCTGAACTGAAAAACACCAGTACTTGGGCGAGGTGATTTTATCAGCTGGGGAATGCAACGAACGAGTGGTAGAGAAAAATTACACATACCGTGGCTTAACTGTTATTTGCAACGGGTACACCACGTTGCATTCAAAACTAAATAAAGGGACCAAGGCAAAAGAATTATCGGTAATACTAATACCATGTGTCGCCAATTATGATTGGTATTGCCGTATTGATAATTCACTATCATCCAGTTTCAATTTACCTAATAACGACAAGATCACGTGAGTAGCATGGTGAGCGTCCTCAGACTACTGTACTGTAACACACCGTTTTGCCTACCAATGAACTGGATACAAACGGGGTTACATAGCTGTTCTTAGACTCACCTGAAGCATGGGAACATAAGTGTTACTAAGCTTAAAATAAGGGTAAAGGACTCGGTTCATCCCCAGATAAGTGCACTATGAATGGACATCCTGTGAGTCAAGCTTACATTTGTGTGTGTTCAATTATCGAGCGTTACGCTACCAAACACAACATTAGAGCTTGTACGTAACTGGCAGGAGGACTCGGATCAAGTCCCTTTCAGCTGATTAGGGGACAGCCAACTTATTACCGTAAACTTTGATTCCAGGTTCAATTCTTTGGTTTGATCCTTCCTCTGCTACACTCTCTTCTACCTAAGTCTACCAAGGTTTGAATATTGAAACTGAGCCAGGTTTACTTCAAATTACTAGGTTGTTTAAGACAGATGAAGCAGTGGTTGGGTAGCAGGAATGGCTCAATTTTGAAGCTTACAAGCAGCAGAAAGTAGCGTAGTCTAGCATGGGAAGCAGAAAACCCGGCTGACTCAAAGCCTCCAATAAATTTATTTAGAGCAAAGAGTTCTATTTACGAAACAACATGAGCACTCTTCTTTGATTCAATATTAACAGCGTGCGATAAAACCCGGGAAATCTTTTTTTTTTAAACCTAAGCCAAATGGGTTTTATGGGGATTTTGGGGGCTTTACCGGGTTTTATCAAGTTTTGCTGTTTATTTCTCTTTTTTGATGTTTGCTGATTTTTTTTCGTGTTTTATGCACTCGGGTCTGTTTCACCTCTGCTTATGAGTAGCACGTTGAACAGAATCCTTTTGGGATTGGTTTAGTGACTTGACAGCACACTAGGCAATATTAATGACAGCACACTAGGCAATAATAATAATAGTAAGACTTTGTCGTGCAAATAGAGCATGACCGGTCAAGTGAGGACCTGTTGACCACTTATCACCAGCCGAGTTAAAGCCAACAAAATTTTGTTCGAAGCAGGAATGGCTCCCAGTTTCAAACTCTCGCTAAATGGCCCCCGAGGAAGCTGACCGAAGGGGCATTGAGAGCGACATCCAGCAATGAGTTCCAAGCTGGAATCACCGGGATGCTAAAGATTCACTCTAAAATGTTCCATTTATGCTTAAAACTGAGAAATTTTCCAACAGCCTTTAATCAGTCTTTTTCAGGCGACGGTCTGAATAACCGCTCGCACTTCCACTCCTCTGCTTCCAACAAACTTTTTGTCTGCTCACATTAGAACTTTCTACAAGTCCTGCTGCCTCACAGTGGGCCTTTGGTCATCATTCCTGGTTGTTGTGGATGGTTTTCTGCTCACTGGCACTGCCACTTTGGGTACACTCTTCCCAAAGTTGCAGTTTTTTGGAAGCAATTCGTGCCAATTGATGTCAAACTTTTTACTCAGTTCAGGTACTGTCACGATTTTCACTGCTGTCTGAATGCCGGTTTCTGTACATTCTTTGAAATAAAAGGAAGAGCAAGTGGTTCTCCAGACCATCACCTGAAGAATATTGATAGTAAAGGCAGTCGAAAATTTGCCAGTTTTTGAGCAATGAAACCATCTTTTTGGTTGAGCTTAAGTTGAAGATTTTATCATAATCAGCAACCATAATAAAGCGACCAAATTATTGCCATTCCTTCACTCATTCCAACCTAGGTAAATCTAAACTAAGTGGCATCACCCTCTAAACTAAGAGGCATTACCCTCTAAACTATGTGGTATTACCCTCTAAACTAAGTGACGTCACCCTCTAAACTAAGTGGTACCTCTCTCTCTCTGAACTAAGTGGCATCGCCCTGTAAACTAAGTGGCGTCATCCTCTAACCGAAGTGGCATCACCCTCTAAACTAAGCGCATCACCCTCTTAAGTGACGTCCCCCTGCAAACTAAATATCTGGGTCAGTCAAAGATCAAGTGTTGAAAAAATTGATCTCCGAAACACCTTTTTTCAATTTCCAACCCCCAAAAATTGAAAAAAGTAACTTACTGGGTTTACTACCGGGATCCCAGTGGGTTTTATTGTGCTGGGGAAAATCAGAAGTCAACAACCTTGATTATTAATAACGGGGATGAGAGCCACTTTGGGTCGAAAAAGATTTGTACCTTTTTAGGGGTTTTTAGGTTTGCAAAGCTCGCGAAAAAGGAACCTGCTGAAAAGAGGACACCCCCCCCCCAATCTACAATATTAATCGGTATTTCGAGTTGTCTGTGTTCAGTTTCAATTTCCCCAAACAATCATTCAAATATTTACCGGAATAAAATCTTTCTGTATCGGTTATGGACTACCCGATCTTAAACAAATACAGCCTTGGCAAGTCTGTCAACAAATAGTTTTGCGTTTTTCCCAGGACAAATCCTCTGCACGTTTCCTCGCTTCTAACAGCATCAACTTATCGACCTTAACAAAGGAAGGAGTAAGGGGGAGGAAAGACCCGGGGGG
>JAHWFP010117576.1:100504-113320 GCA_023313725.1 Lithobius niger | reverse complement strand
TTTCCGGTGCAACACTAATAGACTCACAAATAGGCTCACTAATAGGCTCACAAAATTCACAGCAATGCAGCTGTTCGTGTCTTGTACACTCTGTGGATTATTATGAAACAACTTGGTACATTACAAAAAAACGTTGACTCCTCCCCGCCTTTAAAAAAAAATTTATTTTGTTTTAAAGCCACATTAGCCCAAAGAACAACAAATGCATGATTCAACACTTCGATAATTTTTATTTGCTGAATGTTCGCGAATTTGCCGACTGGAGGAAGTGACGGTGAAATTATGGTTAAAAAAGTTAACAATCAGCGATGCATCGAGAGGTGTGTATTTGCGGAACTGCCATTGAAAAGAAAAATAATGTAAACAAAAATAAATATTGATATGAAAAAAACCCTCTCACCTTGATAAGTACGGAACGAAACAACCTACTCCTCCTAAAAAAATAAAGCTTTGTTTATATCTACAGCGCCACATACTTACCAGACGTATGCCTGCGAAAAATAAAAATATGCAACAACAAAATCCCTAAAATAAAAAGCGAACCTCCAATGATTTTAGTGGTTAAATAATCTTATGCTTGGCAGAGAGAAAATTAAAGATAGCAGTCTGGCTCATTTGTTGACCGATACCTTTGTAATCGAATACAAAATATTTCGCTATTTTTTTTAACTCGGCTTATTTGTAATTTGAATACACAGCTTCTCAGACAGACCTCTCTTCTGTGCTTGTTTGTACGTTGTCGTTTGTGCAGCCCAGTATTGTCACTAGATGGCGATAGTAGTAAGCGGGAATTGCGGCCAATTCCAGGCGTGACGTAAGCTACCATTGTTAGCGATTGTCCGTGTCACATTTCTGCAAGTATAGTATCTCTGGTTTAACAGTACTTCGAGACTAACGTACGGCTTCTAATTTTTCTGGTCCCGTTCATTTCGTAGAGAGCAGTTGGTTTAACCGAAGCTTCGAATTATTAAACCCGTTCAAGAACCGTACGCCGGTTACATGGTGCACCTTGCGTTCAGCAGGCCACACCGTCACCGCTGTTCCGTTGACCCTCCCTCCGAATCTTAGCATAGAGATATTGTCAATAGTCGGTACATTTATATATCGGCGCGCAAAGTCCGCTGATTTATATATATCAGCCCGCACGCAACAGATGATATATATATATAAACAGATATATATATATATATAACAGATGATATATATATATATATATATATAAATAAAGAAGAATATATTATTTATATATATAAAGAAGAAATATATAAATAAGGACGAATTGTATGTATATAAAAAAAAGTTTACAAATAAAACTCCGATATATATATATATCTCTCGCTGCACCAGCTTATATATAAATCAGACGCGTTAGAGGGTATTATTTATAAATGAAAGACGAGTGTGCAAAATTATTTGTAAATTGGAGTCACTATTTACAAATAATTAGTAACTGATGTCGGGAGATTTATAAATGTGTTGCTTTGATCCGCCGTTTTATATATTATTGTGAAAATATATAAATGTTTGGTTGATGGAGTCCGATTTATATATTAGGGAAACAGCAATTCAAATATTTGTAAATCACAGCAAAAGTTCCGTAAATGCGACAAAAAATGTAGTAGTTTTCAACTTTACACTTGGCGCCCCATACTCGCTTTCGTTCGAGCAGCGAAAACTACCTTCTGTATGGAAGACGCCTACCATCGTGCCTATCTACAGAAAGGGAAATGCATCGGATCCAAATAACTACCGCCCAATAGCTCTCACTTCGGTTGCCTGTAAAGTCATGGAGTCAATTATCCGTGAGGAAGCAAACGACTTGTTAAATCCTGATCAATTTGGCTTTTTGCCAAAGCGTTCCACCACGATGCAATTATTGTTAGCACTGGATAAATGGACTTCGGCACTTGATTTAGGTATTCCTACGGACGTCGTCTACTTCGACTTCCAGAAGGCTTTTGAATCCGTGGTGCACAGCAAACTGCAATTTAAATTGGCTGAAATTGGAATCTGTGGAACACTGTTGGCTTGGATCGCTGATTTCCTTTCTGGGCGAACGCAGCGGGTCCTGGTTGCGCAAGCTTTCTCATCATCACTCCCTACCATCAGTGGGATCCGTACTCAGGGATCCGTACTAGGACCCTTGCTTTTTGTCATTTTTCTAAATGACTTAACAAAATGACTGCACGTACAACAACTGACAAACCAAAATTCAAATTCGCCGATGATCTGAAGATTGGTGATGAGGTTTTGGATGAAACTGGCTCCAAATTCCTTTCTCCCCAGATTGGCACAGTGACTGAGTGGTCGGAATGTTGGAAATTACCACTCGCTACATCAAAATGCTGTACGTTTCATGTTGACCGACAGAACTTAAAACATTCGTACTATCTGGCTAATTGCAAGCTGAATTCAGTGCAATACATTAAAGATCTGGGCATCAATTTCAACTTTGACCTTAAGTCATCCATCCACTGTAGGCTGATAACTGCTTCAGCCTTTGCCAGACTTGCAATTGTTAAGAGGTGTTTTGTGTCCTCGAATAGGCATACGTTGGTTTGGGCTTTCAAGGTATATGTGCGACCACTGCTGGAGTATGCGAGTCCAGTGTGGTCGCCTTACCTCCTTCAGGACATTGATAAGTTAGAATCTGTCCAACGGTATTTTACGCTTTCATTGCGTGGCCTGCGCAACAGTTCTCCTGGCCAACGTCTGAGGTTACTTGGCCTCGAACCACTTGAGTTGAGGCGCTTGAAGGCCGACCTAAGGTTGACATTTAAAGTTCTTCATGGTCTGTTGCCTGTGGAATTGCCTTTTTTAGACTTCTGCACTACGGATATTACTAGGGGCCACTCTATGAAACTGAGGGTTCCGAAGTGCAACTTGGACTGTCGAAAATTTTTTTTTGCAAGTCGGGTAGTGGCTCCTTGGAATTCCCTCTCCGAGGCTGCAGTCTCTGCTCCATCTCTGAGTGTCTTTCGGCAGGAGTTGAATTGTACTGACCTCTCGAGTTTTCTGAAAAGATCATATCTGTGATGCCGCATTGCACTTTAGTGGGACCAGTGTCAGAGGATGCCCCGCAACCCTTCTGGATCCTTCCCCCCTAAATGGGGGAAAACCTTTATTATTATAGTCCAAGTTCATGTTTGACAAGCATGCAACTCGCCCCTGACTGGAGAGCGAAAACTGATATATGTTACTCAAGCTACGACTAATGCACTAACAATGTATAGATCGTATGAGAGTTAGTATCATCATCCCCTGATTCGCTTTATCTTAGACGATTACCTGTACAAAATAGCGCCCGTTTTATGCCGCACGTGAGCTAAACAAGCTCGTCGAGGTAGGATGTTGAGGATAACTGGTGGAACTAAGGAAGGGGAGGAAGGGAACATGAATACTGCCAACGACTGCTAACTCAGAAACGAGGTAGAACCAAGGGTTGGGGTAAGTTGCATTTATTGCGTTATTACTTCACTAGAGGAAACCCGTGCTATGCACGGGGCCGGTCATGAATCAAGTTTACGGACACATTTCCCGGGACATTTTCTCCGGCACTGTTCCCGACGACTTGTAGGATTGATCGCCTACTCATGCCTGCCTCCTCTTTCAAGGCAGGTAGAATGGGAGAGTGCATTCGCAATGCGGGCGCGAGGAGGGGAGAAGTGATTGTGCGGCCCGACGACTTGTCAGATTGAACCTTTATTGAGTTGATCGACCACTCATGCCTGCCTCCTGTTTTCATGCACGTAGAGTGGGAGAGTGCAGTTTCAATGCGGGAGTGAGGAGGGGAGAAGTGGTTTTCCTCTTAGCCTTCCCTTTTGCTTTAGCCTTCCCTTTAGCCTGCATCCAGGATTATAATGTAGATTGTGTGACGTAGGCGAGTTTGTGTTAGATTTCGATGCTACAATTCTACAAATAAGCTTCACAAAGCTGTAGACATATAGCTTCAGCACACCTTAATGGCAAGTATGTAAATAAACTTCTGCGTTCTGCTCCAAATAATGCTGTCTTGTGTCGTTTATTGCTGTCACACGGGAATGAGCCTCGATGCAACGACAACGAGTTCCGTGTGACGACTTTGGGTTAAAATGGGGGGGGGGGGCATTGAGACTTAATGGCGCGTCGGCGGTTAAATGGGGTTATACCTGCCGTTTTAATGTCGTAAGTAGCAGCTGACGGGGAATTGGGTTCGAGAGTAGGCCTATTTATCCATGCAGCACGGTCTCGAGACCATTTTAAATGAAGCTAATGTGTGTCGTTAACGACATCCTTTTTTTTAATGGTGACGTGTTTTCCGGTAGTGGTTAAATGCGACGATCAAATGTTACTATTTCATTTGAGTTACGCCGAGAAAGTCTATTAGCTATAAGGAAGCAACGATGTTTTAATTTACCGTGTTTTTTTAAGGCCACTTGACAACCACTGTTATAGCCCATTCACACCGCGACGATATGAACGACCGCTAAGTTACAACCGACAGTCGCTATGACAACCAACCCCTCAGGTAGTCATACGCAGTCGTTGGCTGCCGATCGTAGCAAATGCAACTTTTCATTTTGAGCGTAGCTCTGGCGTAGCTACCTGACGTCACCCACCGATAAACCAATGGCTGACAAGCTGCTGCGAACACGATCCACGATGTGCAAGATGGTGGCGGAGACCACTTCGAAGTTTCGATTAAGGCTCGTTGCGTACCCGAACATCTCTGCAACGAGATAATTGTAGAGAACAGCTAAAAAATTGTGCTGTATTCAATGGCGGTATAATTTCTTACATAAAACGGAGAATCACAGTATGATGGTTCGTTTAGGCACAACGTCGCCACTTAGCCCAATTTTGAAAAGTACGCGTCCTAGCGCTACTCATCCTGCAGCGTTGATTGGTCCGTTGTTGGTTGTCGTGGCGGTCTGAACCAGCTATAAAAGGAGACGAACGGATAGACGGACAAAGTCGTGGCTGTAGTCTTCCCAGCCCTTTCGGCTTTACAGAAGGCTAAAACCCGAGTTACTTTAGTTTGATCCACCGAGTTAATTTTCGATGACGCCCTTGTAATACTAATCACAAGGGTAGAATTCGAAATTATGTTGTTGGTCAAGCAAAACTGAAACGTAAGCTATATACTATTAACCACTTACTGGATTCGGCCACACAATACCATTGTATCTCTTGTGCAGGTTCTGTTTAAATGGGGGGCATTTATTGGGCAGCTTACAGTTTTTCTAGTTAAAGCTGTAATAGCAGTATAGCAGGCAATTCAAACCGATCTGCCTGCTATCTGTTGTCAGCAGCATGCATTCACTCGCTAGGTGGCTTGCATGGCTGGAAAGCTTCTCGTTAGTTTATTACAAGCAACTTCCGCTCTTACTGGAATAATTGATAACAGTACAGAAATAGTAATCGCAGGTGAATAAGATTTAGAATAAATTGTAAAATTAATTGTTAACAAGAACCCAGCTGCGTGATGTGTGAAGCTTGGTTTTGTATGGTATGTGTAATGCACGTAAGTTGTTGAAAATTTGCAAAAGGCAAGGCTCTACTGGGGCAGTTGCGTAACTACAATGAGGCAGAGGAGGCAGCCGCCTCCAGGCCCACCGACTTTGGGGGGGGACCTCCCTCACTGGGCCCCAATACAAAATTTGTTTGCAAGCGCAAAATTTCAGAAAGAAGTTTGCTGCTGTAGTTCCGTGAAGGTTGCAGGAAGGCAACAATTTAATTGTTTGAATTTTTGGTGAAGGGAGGGGGAAGGGGGCTCTACTGGGCTCTATCTCCTTGCGTGGCAAAAACTGCATAGTTTTTTTCATGAAGGGAAGCCACCAATCGGCTTTCGCTTCATGTGGCAATAACTCCATTTTTTTTTCAGATAAAGGGTCGCCACTGGGCTATCGCCTTGCGTTTTTTTTTTCTTTGATGAACTGCATTTTTTCTTTGATAAATGTGGGAGGAGGGGGGGGGGGGCTCCTGGCAAAAGCTACATTTTCTTAATGAAGGGGGCCGTCCACAGCATTCACGCCTCCGAGTCCGTATTTTGAAGTTACGCTCCTGCTACTGTGCATAGGACTCAGCTGCCAGTGGTGGGGGACCAGGGGTTTGGAGTCCCCCCCCCCCACTTCTCCCCACAAGAAAAGGTAAGATTTTTTGTGTGGTGGGAGGAAAGGTAATTCGTTTAGACTTATTTGTGCTCCATTTTTATTTGGGGGGGGGGGGGTTTAAATCGCGGTATGCAACTTCTGCTACAGGCGTTCTATCATTGCTTAACGGGACGAAAAAAAAAACACTGAAAAAAAAACTACAACAACAACAAAAAACGCTCTTCTACACGTATTTTGTTACGACCCCTGTAGTAATCACTGCAGATCGCAACGTTTAGGAATTTTTATTGTTGTTAAAAACAAGCGTAACTAACGACTATGGACTTTGTTGCGTAGTTATTACTTCCATTTCAAATTTTTAACGACGCTTCATACTGGAATTGTAAAAAAAAAACAATGGCAGAATTATTGACGGCGGCGCGCCGAAAAAGCTATATAACCAGCGATGACGCATGTGGCGTTTAAGTTTTAGCAGGTGGCGAAAAATGGAACAAACAAAAAATAGTCCTAATCGAACCAACTTTAGGCCTAATTACACTCAACCTTAGGCTTAATGACACGTGGCGCCTTCTCTTAGGCTATCAACTTACTACTGCCGCAGTATGTAGCATGTAAATAAAAAAAAAATACTGATGTTAACTAGATCCCCCATCCAAACTTTGGTAACGTGTAGATGCATAAATGTAGATGTAGATCTGTAAATGTATCCTTGTTCAGGTGTGTTATAGTTCCCCTGTTCGACCACCATTGCAACAGAATTGTAAGCGTCATCATAAGGCGCCATATTGCTCGTCCCATTTCCTGTTTGTCTTACCCTCATCGACTGAAGCGACGCTCACTCGCATCGATGAATCGGTGTCACCCAATCAGAAAGTTTGCGTGCAAGCTAAGCTCTGATTGGTCAACTGTTTGTTTGTGTTTATCTCTGGAGCGAACTCAACTTCAATCAGTTGCTGTCAAACAATGGCGCCCGTCCACGGGAGGGCGCATGTGCAAGGAAAGACCTGTCGAAAACAGAAGAGGCATTCCATGGTGCACTGCGGGAGAGGAGCCCATCATGCCCGCATCCACCTATCTGCTACCAGGTGATGAAAAGCTGACACGACGAAGGTGAAATTAAGAAGAGCATCTTTTTCTGGGGATAGAATGGGATTGGGTTTTATTTAGAGCAGACTTGAGCCGAGAAAATTAAACGATGGTAATTGTTTCAACCTGATTCAAAGACGTGGAGATGTAAAGAAAATGATTAGCGACAATTGCCTATGGAAAACTGAATTGACAGTTTTGATAAGACACGTGAAGGAGCTCAAAACTTTACTTTATTATGCAGTGGCTTTGCACAAATTTTCACCTGTTGAAATGATAAAGTTTATTTATTATTGATGTTGTGCTTCTTCTTCTTCTTCTTCTTGAGTCATGAATGTGAAGTCTTTCAAAAGGCTACGTTCTCTTACGTAGATTGGCTTCAGTTATGTTTGGAATACTAACTATTCTGCAGCAGCAGCGCAGAAGTACTATGATAAATATCGGTAAACAAAAAAAAAAAAAAAAAAAAACAAGTTTCAAGCATAAATCATTGGTAGCTTGGCTTGCTTTTTAGGAAGCTAGCTGTCGCTGTTAGGGTTGACTGCAGCCTCCGCGTTTAAAGCAACATACCGCCTGACTTATAACCTTCCGCCTGCCTCACAACACCCACATCCTCGCATTTACCACAGCTAAGGTCAACTGAGACGGTACCTTCGTTCCTCGCAGTGAAAAACATAACTACTGTCTCAACTGGCATTGCGCCTAATAGTCCAGCCACCGTGAACCCATTGATCGTGTCGTCAAAAACCGGAATAATTCTTGTATTTTAAAATCACAATTTATAATTTTCTAGACTAGTGTCTTATAATTTTGCTTCGGCAATCTATTGGAATAATTAATTTTAATTTTTACCGCATTAGTCTATTAGATTGTAGATCTCATGGTAATTATTAGAAAATTAGTAGATGTACACACAGAGATGAAACGTCATGATTACAGTCTGTACGCGTGCATTGCATCATTTAGTGACGGCTCGTTCTTAAATATAGTTAACAATATTCAACCGAAAATCCCCTAGACGCCACATTTTAAAACGGTTTTTTAGCAAGGGAAAGACTAACCGTAAGTAAATAGATCTTTGGGGCAGTACTTGATGTGGAGGATCGAAAAAAATGGCGCTGGGAGGTATATCCTTTTAAGCGAAAAATGTTGTGTTTAATATCCCCACCTTTTTTTTTTAAATTCTTTTACCCAAATTCGTGTATATGGCCTGTCCTGTGGGGCTTACACCGTACGAACCACTTATTTAAACCCGACATACTATAAGATTGGAAATCTGGACCTAAGCTGGAATCTCAAACTATAGTCTGTTCCACATTATGTTTGCAGAAAACTGACTGTATGATGCCACGTTTCCTTGCACTGCGATTGTAAAAACATGCGAATATCACACTTGTAGACCCTACACAGTTACTATTACAGTCTACGAGTGGGATATTTACGTGTTTTTTGTACCCATAGTGGCAGGAAAAGTGGTATCATACAGGCAGTTTTCTGAAAACGTAATGTGTAACAAACTACGGTATTTCGCTTTTTGTTGGTTTTTTTTTATTCAGAAATTGTTACACAACGAGTTCTCAACAGAACACAGAACCTCTCTCTATTTGGTTCTATAGACAGCCAATTTTGTAAAGAGCTGTACAGATTGAGCTTTGCTAAAGATGAACTTTACCAGAAGCTCTTGGGTTAGAAATGAAGGTTTTCGCTTCATTTGACACCGTTTTGATGCTATTACGCAACTGTGCATGTCAACCAATGCAAAAACACAGGGCGTAGGCTGAAGATAAAATAAACAGAAATAGCTGTAATGATAATTAACATGCCAGCAGCCCGTGTTATTAGCGTTGGTGCCCGTTTAACAGGGGAAATGAAGCAACAATGAGAAAGAGACAACGCAGATTGTCGGCCAGCGAAAAGTTTATTTTTTGTTGATACGCAAAATGAAGACAAAAAATTATCTTAAATAGAAATACCGAGAATTTCATTCCATCATGCAGCATGCACGGGTCCAACTTAGCAATATTTATCATATCAAAAACCAAAGTTGGTAAAAGGGGCCGCCAAGTTCCGAGTGGTTCGGCCCTTCAAAGGAGTGATATAACACACCAAAACATTCGCCAAGTTAATAGTACCGCTTAATAGTTCAAAGGTTAAATGAAAACTAGAACATTGCTACTTTCGGTAGGCCGAACCATTCTCAACTTAGTCACCTCTATATATATGATTGAAGTCCTCTCGCCAGCAAAACTAAAACTATTAATTTCTCCGTTTCTATTCAATATATTTCCACCAAACTTGGCTAGATACTAGATAGCAACTTTTCCCAACTTTACACCAACTTTTATGCAATTCCGTGCAATTGTAAACGTAGGAAGCCACACGTAAATTTGAAAACTGTTCACTTCTTATTGGTGTTGTTGTTGTTGTTCTTGTTCATGTTCTTGTTCTTGTGTGACACGGTTTCATAAATAACTACTGCACCTACCTAAAATCTGAAACGTGATCTAAGCCAGAAATTTCCCTGGGCTTCATCCTCACAGAGACCATTTTTTCGATTGGTCGTGCCATTCCGGAGTTACAGGTCTCTGAACGATCATTTTGATTGTTATACATTGTTTTAACCATTGTGATTAGGGAACAATGCCACTCTGCAAACTCCATATCCATTCTTCGTGCACGTGGTATGCCTTTGCGAAAAAGTCGATTGTTGAAGGGCGAAATTGAAGATCGATAGGGTGTACGGCTAAGGGCCACGGCTCTGATTAAAATTATCGTGAAAGAATCTGGGAATCTGGCTGTTGCAGACATAGGGCCTTAGGGCTTCGGGCAGATGGCCAGGAGTGGTTAACGCTCGTTAAACCCTTTGAAACCCTTTGAAAGAATCCGTGTTTCAGCTAAACGATATACATTTAAACCAACTAAGCTACGTTGTTAATTTCAAGGCCTCGAAATTGGCAGCTAGAAACGATAGAATGCCGTATTTATTTCGCAGATGCAGGCTTTCAGAGCTGAATTGAATTGTTTCAAAGTGGCCAGCAACTATCGACTGCATGCATAAAGCTTTGTAGCACGACGCCATAGCTGTAAAAAGGTACACGGATTATAAACAAAAACGTAAAGTGTGCCTTAAAAAAATGGGGCTATATGATTGAATTTTCACTTGTTAAAATGAACACGGATAAAAATTGATGATTTTTCATTGAAATAATAAAATGTACAATTGAGAAAATAAATTCCATCTGTTTAGGTGCTGTTGTGCTTTACCAATCATATATTTAAAACGTAAAGCACAACAGCACCTAAACAGATGCAATTTTCTCAATTGTTCATTTTATTATTTCAATGAAAAATTATCAATTTTTATCCGTCTTCATTTTAACAAGTGAAAATTCAACCATACATCCCCCTTTTTGACGGCACACTTGTCGTTTTTGTTTGTGATAGGTTTTGGGTTTGGTTTTAATTTCGTTGTAATTTGTTTTATTTAGTTAGTTTTGGTGTGTTGAGATCACTCTTTTGAAGGGCCGAACCACTGCCAACTTGGTGGCCTCTTTATCAGTTTTTTTTAATTTGTTATTACAGTAGGTTTATTTTTCGTGAACTGGACGTGAATATAATTTCTTTGGAACGTTGTTTAGATTTATCGTGATACACTAGTGTGTGTGTAGGCACGCACGTCAGTATACACGTTCTCATTGTCCGTACATTGGCCGTCCAATGAGAGACTATGCCGACAATACTAACAATGGTTATAACAATATTTTCGTACTTACGCGCTCTCCCACGCCATTCCCGTTACGCCCCCAAGCTCCAAACCATAAAAGGTACGCAGTTCGTATTGTACTGCACCCATTCGTCGAATTGCATAGCTGGAAGCCTTCCCGTTATCTCGGTATCGATGAATAATCACCCTATATATGGAAATTAACATGGGGATGAGCGGACTAGCTAGCTAGTAGCTACAGTAGCTAGCTAGCTAGTAACTAGTAATACATTTACAACGTTATTGGGGTCAGATTTTGCATTGAAAGCAGCTTAACTGGCATTCCTACACGAGTTAATGTTTGTGAGGTGGATCATTGCTCACTAATTCAACACAATTTAAGCTTTTGTACCGCATTATTATTTTTCCCTAAGTACCTGAAATGTGCCCAACTATATGTTTCAAGATATAAGACACTGACGCAATGGCGTCGCGCTACAATGGTTTACATTCCTCGACAATTATTGATTTGATGCCTGTTTGTTGTGATGTTTGTTGCCTAACTTGGCGCGACACACTAGCGTGTGTCTAGATATTAGTACCGTTAGACGAGCTGGAAAGGTTTCGTAGCTGAACTCGTGGCTAACAATTGTTAAAACCTTAAGCAATAGTATGGTTTCTTTCGTTGTGCGTCGTAGACATTGTTGTACTTCACATTATTGTCATTATTGCTGCACACCTGCACTCGTGCCTGCCTGCACGCATGGCGTACGTAGTAATGAGTTCAAATACATCGTGTCGTTCTTGTACCCATATGACCAGACTGACTCAGAAAGTACTGATAAGTTCTCGACTTTTCTGCTCATCTCTTTTGTTTTCCAGATGTTTTGTTAATGGAGATATTTTGGAGATATTTTCTCGAAGGTATTTTTTTGTGTGGTTCAGTGTTAGAATTGGGTTGCAAAAAAAACAAAAAAAAAACCGTGATGCGTTGAAAGAATCCTAGAATCACTTTAAAAAATGGTAGGAAGCTATATTAGCCATTGTTGAATAATAGATTAGGCTTAGAATCAAAAATTCCACCCAATCCGATGTCGTGAATTTTGCTAGAATTAGCTATTATAAGGATTTTAATTTTATTACAATTTTAAGTTACACGACAAGCTATTTCGTGTTTTGTATTATCTTGTTTTATTACGTAATGGTCGCTCATACCGACCTGGTGTCCGTGGCCCTTGATATGTATTAGCCAATCGGCTTCATGTTTATCTGGCTCGAGCTTGGTTGCCGTATGCATGCACACTTGTTTTTCTCCCTAAGGATCAAACACATTCTAGTCAAATAAAATCACTTCTGATCCAGACTGCAACCATCCTCTCTTCTTTTGCCTCTTCTCTCCTTTTTAGATTCAGGCCTTAAGCCAAAATTGACCCTGATGTGTATTCCTAGTCAACTTTCTTAGGCCTTTCTTTAAACCTTTCTTAGTTCTAATAAACTTGTTGACTTTTGTCAACTTCTATTGTTTGGTAACTTGGTAAGCTCTTGGCAGCACTTAGCATTTAAGTTGTTTTCGTTAGCTTCAACTTACGCTAACGTCTTTCACGTTAGGCATGTAGGCACACAGAGGAAATGCTTTGGCCTTTGGTCTAACGGGGGTCGCAGTTACAATTGCCTAGTCTGGGAGGCGTTCCTCAGGGAATTGCGGTCTAGAGGAGTGGGACAGAGGTTCCATCAGGGATTAATGCGCGTTAATATTTAAGCAAATTTATAGTGTTTTTTTCCCCCTCTAGATGCTAACCTTTGTTAGGGCCTCCGAAGTTTGGTTTGACGCTTCTCCCTTAGCCAATTTCGTCATCCGATTCGTACACATACGAGGAAGAAGAAAAAATATACAGTCTTGCTTTAAGTGTGTAGTTTAACAAAACAGTGACCTAT
>JAHWFP010117576.1:72230-90871 GCA_023313725.1 Lithobius niger | reverse complement strand
GCCTATGGTTTTTGGTCGGGTCTTTCCGGGAGTGCTCAGTTTTCCTTCCCTCTGCCGAAATTCTTTCTTGATGCTGAAAATACAGCTTGTTAGCACTGCAGTCTTGGCTACAACATCTTCTAACATTCCTGGGTTTTGACGGTGGGTCATGCTGTAAACATTCCACACTATTTGCTTCTCTCCACTGGTCAAGGGCTTGCCTTTACGATGATGCGAGTAGTAACCGTGGGGTGAACACGCGGTCGCCATGTTTGAACACTACTGAAAGCGAAACCGAAACTTGTTGCTACTGCGCAAGTCGTCCGCGCAGAACTATATGCTGCGCGCGTATGTTTAGGTGGTAAACATGCGTAGCGCGGCTCCAAAGGTGGTCAGTCGCTACCTTTAGTTGAAGCCGGGTGGTGTTTGATACACCATTTACAACATTGGGACGGCTTGCTCCCTCATGTGTTTATTGCAGAAGGCGTGTATCCCGTCTGTGCATTTTTGCGCTCATTGGCTAAAAAGCGCTGATTTCGTTCGCTTCGCTCACTCAATCACCGCTTCCCTGCTCCGGACTCCATGCACCTCCATATAAATGTTTTCAGCAGAAATAAAGAAATATGCCTTTGTACATCAAAGTCCAAACCTTTAGGCCGCCGGCATTGTCATTTTATTTTCTGGGAGAGGTAGAAAGTAAACAGTGTTTTCAATATTTAACCGAGTTTCACTACTCCTTTTATTTTAATTGTCCACAACGACAGAACTTTTAGCAAGTGGTAAATGTCTCTTTCATTGCGTGATGTGGCTTGTCCCGGCGTCATCCAGCACGGTCCCAGACTCTGGGCAGAAAGTAAATAGCGTTTTCAATATTTAACCGAGTTCACCAACCCTTTAATTTTAACCGTGCACAACGACAGAACCTTTAGCCAGCGGTTTAATATTCAGTTGCGTATACCTGAAGCAATGTTTTAAGTTGCATAACTCAAACATCATTTTATCCATTAAAGGTGTTTTCGGTTTCTTTCCAACAATTATTCCGTTTACATTCTTCGCGATTTGTAAGTTGTCACCAGCCTTTCCACATTGATCGTGCTGGCTGGTGTTTGATGCACCGTTCGCAACATTGGAAAGGTTTGCTCGCTCGCGTGCTTGTTGCAGATTGAAGGTGTGCATCCCGTCTATGCATTTATGGCATTTATGCGCTCACTGCCTAACAAATCTTGTGTCCGTTTTACAACATTGGCTGTAACTCCAACGCGTTTTTATTCATTGCTGGAACTGTATCATCACATATACTTTGTTTATATGTTTCGATTTGGCTGGCTGCGCACAAATTCACAAACAGTAGGTTAAACGTATGTTTCGGAAATGGAAGCGTCGAAGAAGACGAATTATATTATTGCAACTAGGCATACAATTGTGTTCGGACGATGATGCTGTACTACATCAATTTACACCGACGCGAACACTGCAAGCGAACACGGGAAGCGTTGTGTTTTTTTTGTAATGCTCGGGGCCACTACCTTTATAAATCGGACTCCCTTACAGCCGTTACTAAAAAATTATCTGAGACATCAAACGGAAAACTCGAATATCTCCGAAAATATCTGAGGTGGCAATTTCGCCTACGAACTCGTGAATTTCGCTCTTCAACGATCCCATGTAATGACATTTCCACCAAATCAGGAACAAAATAATGTGAACGTTATCGTGTTCTAAACAGATAAACACGCAGACAAACAGACACACAATATCCATAATCAGTCGAGTATTCGACCTTGCTCGCTCGGCCAATTATAGCAACAAGCCTTGTTTAACACTCGAATTAATTTTAACAGCCCATGGGCGTTTAAAACGTGAATTACGGTAATACTTTCAAAATAATAAGCTTCAAAAAAATTTGACTCGAATTGTTTAGTTATAATAATAATAATAATATTAATAATAATATCTTTTGCTGGTAAGCAAGGTGAACAGCAGGGCGCAAGGCCACCTACGCCGCACCTATAAAAGAAGAAAGAGAATAAAAATAAGTAGAATGTGGTTAATAGGTTCACCTCAGAAAATGGTCAAGTGGTCATTTACGAATGATCCTCAAAAAGGCGGTGACCAAGGTGGCAGAGACGGCACACCCAGGAAGCGAGTTCCAGATCTTGACTACACGGAGAGCAAAAAAATGTCTCCGGCAGTCTGTTCGCGATTCGGAGACCTGGATTTTATACGAATTGTCCCTTGTCTGGGTAGCTGGAGAAAAATCGAAAAAGAGAAGGTCGATTGGCAGCTCTATCCGAACATTCGAAAAGTCAGTGCTAGGTCTGCCTAAATCCGGCGTAACTCGATTGGCTGAAGTCCCAATCTAGATAAGCGGTCAGCCGGAGGATGATCTCGAAGGTTAGCTATACATTTCGTGAACTGACGCTGGACAGCTTCCAGGCAGTCAATGTCGTGCAGTAGATAAGGCAACCATACAGGGCTTGCGTATACAGGGCTTGCATATCGTGTTGGAAAAAGTTGTGGGGAATGACATATTTTCCTCTGCACCCCACCCCTCTTTGAAAAATATAGTTACTGTACTGCAGTCCGATTCACGAAGAAGATTAAAGAAAAAAAACGACACAGATTTTGCCACAACCTAATTCAGTGACAAACAACGAAGCAAGGCACAGTGATACCTCATCCAGTGCGATAACTTTTGAAGCCTCTTCCCAATTCGTTTAAACTTGCTACATTGATTTTATTCCCTACTTGTGGATGAAGTTCGGACATGAATTGGTTAAGTTTCTCCTAGGTGTTTTTGACACCCAGTTGTGTAAAGCTGTAATCATGGAAGTAATTCAGAAATTAACGTGCTACAACTAAGGATGGACGCTACCGCAAATATCACTGAAACGTTCCCACAAACTAATTTTCAATAATCTCACCTCTCATACGCGAAAAAAAAATAATTGAATCAATTAAAAGTGCCTTACGTATAAGCTTTTGAGACAAGTGCTAATGTTAAAGCACAAATTTAAAACATTTGTATCGCAATAACTATGTTATCAATCGGGATGAAATTTGTTGCACTCTCTTGATTAGTGACCAGTTTTAAAATCGCTCAAACCGACGTAACTAGCATTGCGTCCACAGAGGGTGACCTAAAACCGAGTTAAAACATGTTAAACTAACGAGTCATTTTTTTGGACTTCTCTAATACTTTTTCGAGACTGAACTAAAAACAAACCATGCGGTCGATAGTTTCCAAATCAACTCTATTCATTAGGATATGATTGATCAGGAATACTGCCTTTTAATTCATATGGTCAATCTGGCTCCGCCGATGCTTGGGGATCGGGGGGGGGGGGGGGGAGGCAGGCATCGCTAGGCATTGTGAAAGCACTGTTTTAACATAACAAATTAACAATGCACTGGTGTAATGTTTTAAGACCAACAATCAGCTGAAGGGATACGATGCCATTCGTAATCGAGCAACAATGGACGGATACGCGAAACTTTTCGTTGACGTAAAACGAGTGATCAACTTGTGAAAGTCATCAAACATCAAATACCACGAAACAGCGTTTTTAAGACTTGACGTTATGGCACGAAACGATTAAAAAAAAGAAACGGTTAAAAAAATCAAATGACAAGCACAAAGCAAACAAAATAAAACATACATTAAAAAAAATTAACAATGTTACAGATGTTTGGTAAGCTTTTGAGGGTGCCTGCTCCCGCATTGTGTGCTAACATGGATGTAAAGTGACGGGATCAAAAGCGAACCTGCCAAACCACACTTTGAAAGTGACTCGTTAAGAGTTTGTAACAGTTTGTAGCATGCTTACTAAAGACGGTCGTTCATTATTTTATTGGGAAAGGCTGTGATAAAGATCTACCAACGAATCTTTATGTAAGGCTCCATCAGCATGTATCTGGAAAAAAAATACCAATCAACTCATTATACTCTGTTTTATTGGTCTCTCGTACGTTGTTGTTGTTGTTACTTAAGGGAACAGCACCCAGTCCGGGTTATCTGCCCCTCTGTTAGTAGACAACGAGAGTGACAATTTAGCTGGAGAAATCCAACGGGAAGACCAGGATTTTTGACACGCCACAACCAACAAGAGGACGAGGCATCACAGAGGTCTTCCATCCAGAAAATGCCAGGAGATGGCTAAATATTTACGTAACAATATCTACATTATTAATACCGTAGCGAGTACTATCATCATCAACAGTATCGGCAGCAGTGCCACCTGAGAAATTGCTTACGAGTGCCTCTTCTGCAATCCCGGTAATGGAAGCACCTGACAGGAGCATGCCAAGGGGTGCGCGATGGCTGTATGCCGTCCTCAGACGGGTTACCTTGACGGGTAAGATGGGTTGCTGCCCTTAGACGGGTTACCTTGACGGGTTAGATGGGTTGCCGTCCTTGCACAGGTTACCTTGATGCGTTAGACGTCCTTAGACGGGATACCTAGATGGGTTAGATGGATTGCACCCCTCAGATGGGTTACCTTGACGGGTTGCCTTGATGGATTTGACGAATTGCCGTCCTTTAGATGGGTTCCTGACGGGTCAGAAGTGTTGCCGTCCTTCAATGGATTACCTTGACGACAAAGATGGATTACCATCCTTAAATGGGTTACCTTGACGAGTTAGATGGGTTACCTTGACGTGGTAGATGGATTGCCGTCCTTAGATGGGTTACCTTGACGGATTATACGAGTTGCCTTCTAACCAGACATGGTAACAAAAAACATGTCAGCCGTACTAGCCACATCAGGTCCGCTTTGACACTGTCACAATCGATGTTGGTGCACAATGCTGGTAGGATGTTTTGGGCTTTAAATAGATTACTGTAAAAATGTTATATCTTTTGCTTCTTACGTCTGAGTTAAAAGATTAGCAAAAACTACAACAGTTTTTGTGAGTGTGCTGAGATCTAGTTGAATCTAGTTGCCAAGAAGAGACCACGACCTCTTCACTCTTCTGTGTTAAAAGCAATATCTCCCCCCCCCCCCATTTGTATCCGTATCGTCATTTTCAGTAATACTACAGTTCATTACAAGTAGATAGATACTCGCACCGTGCCTACGATTGTGTAGATCAGAGAAGCCAAAACTGCACAATGTCAACACTATCGGACGTTTCGAACTGATTCCAGCTCACTTATCGAGGGAACAAAACATACACTTAAAATTGCATGAAGGTACAAACAGGCAGCCGAATGCAGGCAAAACTGCTTAAGTCAAAACCACAATTCGAACAAAGCAGAAAGAAGAATTTCAGATTTAAAAAGTAGGAAGAGGGGAGTGACTCCTTCTTGTGCTTTGACCACAAAGAGGTCACTCCCCTCTTGCTGCTTTTTTAATTTGAAATTCCTCTTTCTACTTTGTTCGATTTGTGGTTTTGTCTTAGGCAGTTTTGCCTTTATTCTGCTGCCTGTTTTGCTGCCTTTATGCGATTTCAAGTGTATGTTTTGTTTCCATGATAATGAGCCTGAGTCAGCTCGAAACGTCGGGTAGTGTTGATATTGGGCACTTTTGTATTCTCTGCTCTACACACTCAGTTCCAGTGCTTACATTTTGCTTGATCGTGCCTGTGATTAAGATGACGCCATACTTGTTGCACCGGTCTAGGAGGAACTATCCGCCGTCGCTGTTGAATGATACTTGCGAATATTATCGTTCAGACGATATACTTTGAAGTGAAACTGACGATACCAATATCGAAAGTAATAAACCTCGCACAATACCGAAATATCGCCCAACCTTAGCTGCAACTGAAAGACCACGTTCATTCAGTAGCTTCACGTTAGCACTGCATTCAGGTCTTTCACCTGACGTGAGCCTTTCGCTATAAGGCGAGAAAAAAACTGAATTGGCTATGGAAATAGTATGCCTAGAAGTGCATTAACCCTTACGGAAATTTTCGGTAATTAAAGAAGTCCTGCAAACGAACAATCGTTATAACAACCAAAATGTCTATAAATAGAGTACAAACAATTTCTTCTACGCCAAATCCCCAAGAGGAGATGACTCCTCTCCGATATAAGTTAATATGAGGACGATCACGGGAAAACGGCACAAATCCTTGTACTGATCGATTGGAGGGGAGGCGCTTTAGGAGCAACTCTGAAGATAAAGTATGCATTGAGTTTGGACGCGCAAGGCGCTGACGCGAAGAATTCTACTTGGGTAGCCGACCACCAGACCGCGCATCGCGAGAAAGCCTCGTGGAATGCGAGAGGCGACGACGAGATCATTTGATGGCGCCAAGATAGAAGGAATCGGCCAGTAAGGAGCTTCTGTCGGACGGCTATTGCTTGTGAACTAAACACCAGCGTTTACGGGTAGGAACAGAAAGGGAATGGCAGAAACGTATTACGGTTGACGGAAAGACTAAGGCGGCCCCACTTTCCCCACCTTTTCAATGATAATAAAGAACAAAATTAGGGCGAGCTCTTATCAAAAACAATAAAACCGTCGTGCACGTGCGCGAGGAAGGAAGAAATGGAGAGTCTGCGCGTCTGTACCGGTCCGTCAGTCGAACCGTCTTGGCGAGTCTGACGTTGATAAGAGAACGTGAAACAAGACGTCGGTATTCTTCGTGATGTGCGTGCCGTGTGTAGCCCAGCTCTTCGTTTGCCTCAAAGGCTGATTGTTCGTCGTCTTACGACGTGGTCGTCTTACGCGCTCTTTGATGACAGGGAGGCTCTATTTTCGAACAAACGAGGTAAAGAATTTAGAATTAAAAAAAAAACACAAAAGGACAGCTGTTAAGTTTAAAGGAGACGTCACAACAAATTGATAAAACTCTGCAATGGTGTAAAGCTTGTTTACACTTTTTGATAAACTGAATCTCAAAGATATTGTACCGAGTAATACTTTGGACGTTAATGAAGACTTGGTTTTCATTTGACTTTGGAACTATTACTAGGTTAATAAATCCTTGGTGGCCTTTCCGTGGTTGAATGATATCACTACTTTCAAAGGCCGACCCTTTTTGGAAACTTGGCAGCTTCTCTTATACCAGTTTTGGTTTTGGGTGGATACAGCTGTCTAGTCAAAAGGGTGAGGGATAATCGTCTAACTGGAAAATCGCATAATTGGAAGAACGTATACCGTATAACAGTATAACGGAAAGTCGTCTAACAGGAAATTCGTATAATGGAAAATCGTCTAACAGGAAATTCGTCTAACTGGAAATTCGTATAATGTAAAACGTCTAACTGGAAATTCGTATAATGTAAAATCATCTAATGTCCTCGCGCTACCGCGCTCGCAGCGGCTATACATATAACATCAGAAACCGCAGTTAAACGTTTATCCAGTTAGACGTCTATCCAGTTAGACGTCTATCCAGTTAGACGTCTATCCAGTTAGACGTTTATCCAGTTAGACGTTTATCCAGTTAGGCGTTTATCCGTTATACGATTTTCCATTCTACGATATTCCATTTAGATGATTTTCCATTATACGATATTCCGTTTAGACGATTTTCCAAATTTTTTATTTATGTAGATATTAGACAATTATCCCATTAGACGATTTTCCAGTTAGACGTTCGTCCGACACCCCTAGTCAAAACGTGACACCTCAAAACCGTCCTGAATGAACCAACATGTTTTTAAGGGGCATTCACAGTCGTAGTTGGCTTTCTTGAACATCGCACAATGTTAAAATAAGTTAAAAAGTAAGTGTCACATATAATCGTTAAGGTAATGCAAAGATATGTTAGATGCATCCTGACGATTGCAACAGAATGAAACCAAACGGTACACCAGTATACGTTTGAGCAGTAGGAAGTAGCTGTTACTAAAAGTAATTCATTTCAAAGGTCACTCTGTCATTTCGGCCGTCATCTAGGATAGTCTTTCTGATTTCGTTTTTCCTCACGGCTGAATGACAACCGTAATATGCTCTTTAGTGCAACTCGAAATATTTATCACGTAATTAAAATATTAAACTTACCACAAATTTAAGAATAATAATAATTTAATGTTTTGGGTTGTTTTCGTAGATTATGTTAGGAAAACTTTGATTTATAATTGACTGGTACCAGTTGATAAAGTCAAATAAATCCGTATGCTTACCTATTTATTTGGCTTTTTAGACTTAAATGTCAGACTGCCTGAGCGGGGAATTGAACGCATGTGACCTTTGAAACCAAATGCTGAGGTCCTACCACTGAGACACATTGACGCATCCTTGTCAGCTTGGCTCGGGGTAGGACTTCGGCCTTTGATTTCAGAGGTCGTGGATTCAATTCCCCGCCCAGGCAGTCTGACATTTAAGTCCAAAAAGCAACGTAAATAGGTTCGAATCCGTATTTATTTTGATAGTACCTACACGTGATTATCCAGGTATTTCGAGCATAAATATACAAGAAACGCACGGAAGCTAAATCGGCAGCTTAATTCCAGCTGTGGGGAAAGTGACGTAAAACTGATTTTTACACTTTAATGTCCTCAAACATCGTCGTCAAAATATATTTTCATTCTTACACGATTGAAAAGACATTTTGAAGACGATGTTTGAGGACATGAAAGTGTAAAATCAGTTGTACGTCACTTATCCCACATCTGGATTTAGCTGGCTGGCGATTTAGCTTCCGTGCGTGTTCGATTCGCATGCTATGTAATGACGTCACACTCTCTATCGGTCTTTAAGGATGGAAACTGAATGGGAATAGGGGCGAGGGGTAATGGTCTAACTGAAAAATCGCATAATTGGAAGAACGTTTACAGTGTAAAAGTATAACGAAAAATCGTCTACAATGGAAAATAGTTTAATGTCCCTACATTGCTCGCGCTGCCGTGCTCGCTGTGTATAGACACAACATCAGAAACCGTAGTTATATTATTGTCCTGTTAGACGTTTATCGGCTATATTATACCTAGTTAGACTTTTATCCAGTATACGATATTTCGTTTCGATTATTTTCCAGATTTCTTATTTATGCAGATATTAGACAATTATCGCATTAGACAATTTTCCAGTTAGATATTCGTCCGATGCTTTGAACCAATATACCGCTTGCCTTATAACCTTCCGCCTGCCTCACAACACCCACGCGACGATCACAGCCGCGTATTTACCACAGCTAAGGTCAACTGAGACGGTAGCTTTGTTCCTCGCAGTGAATAACATAGCTACTGTCTCAATTGGCATTGCGCCTAATAGTGCTGCCAGCGTGAACCCATTGATTGTGTCGTCAAAAACCGGAAATGATTCTCGTATTTTAAAATCACAATTTATAATTTTGTAGACTAGTGTCTTATAATTTTGCTTCGGCGATCTATTGGAATAATTAATTTTAATTTTTACCGCATTAGTCTTTTAGAGTTTTGATCTCGTAGTAACTATTAGAAAATTAGTACATACACACACAGAGATGAAACGTCATAGTTATTGTATGCGCGCGTTGCATCATTTATGTTCGGGACGAACGTAAATAAAGTTAGCAATATTCAACAGAAAATCTCCTAGACGCCACATTTTAAAACGGTTTATTAGCAAGGGAAAGACTAACGGTAAAAAAAAAAAATAGACCTTTGGAGCCGTACTTGATGTGGAGGATCGAGAAAAATGGCGCTGGGAGGTATATCCCTTTAAGTTTTCTATAAAAGTGGTCTGGACAGAACAAACGCGTCAAGGATTGAAAACAGAGCCGGAAGGAAAGAAGCTAGTGGAGTAGTGCATTGCACATTTTTTGCACAACTCAAGATTTGTCTTCCACCACCTCATCAGGCAACTTTTTTAATGTTCGCGGGTTTTGTTCTTCGGTAACCCGACACGACCGAAAAAGAACGGTAGGCCTACAGTCTACGCTTTCAAACCGATAAGTGACAAATGACGGAGGCCGTCTAGCGAAGGGTACAAAAGAACGAGCGATCAGCTCAAATGACAAACAGGCACACACATCAGTCTCTGCGTCACTGAAGCCGGCGTGGCAGAACGGTGTTGAAACGAGAGGCGATTCAATAAACGGAAAATTGAAGGGGCGTGGAGGAGGAGAGAGAGAGGAGAGCGGACCAACTAAACTTCTTCCACGTTCCACTTTGTACTTTGCCTCGAGCTGATCGGCAAAACTTTATACGCTGAAAAGAACTCCAAATCCCAAGAAGAAGAAGAAAAAAGAGAAAAAGAAGAAATCAAATGGCAAAAAAAGTAAAGCTTTTCCCTCTCTTTTCGGCTTAATGACTTAGAACATAACGAGCTGAGTGTAACCCGACCCCTAATCCGATTGAGAAAGCAGCTCCCCTTTCCACTTTTTCACAATTGCTTCCGATTCCATTCTTCAGTCGTCGTAATGAGATTGTGTTAAGCCCTTCCCCCACCCCGCCAACCCCCACTTCCTCAGTTGCTTTCTGCCGTCTCAAAAAGGCACGTCTACACCCCTAACAGTCTTCCTCTCTGTTCAACAATGTGTGTGTATATATATATATGTATATACACTGAAAGCTTGAATGTTCCAACTACTTCCTCACTCAGGCAATCCAGGCCGCAAAACCCACACCGCAGGAGCAAGCCATCTGCAATTTGTGACGTCACCGTCCGCAAGTCAACCCAACTCGTGGAGGGGTACAACTGCGGTCGGTGATGCTTTCGCACGTAGCCACAATTAAAAGCGATTAGATTGGACGGGCTCTGACAAACCATGGACAAACCACGGCTCTATAAACATTTGAAGAGTGACATTAATGGTGGTTCGTGCCAGCTCTCATTTCTGCTGAAGCGTCGTTCTGGTCGCGGGAGCGTCCGTAAAAGTGGTAGGGCGCCGACATGCAATGTGGCTTTGGGTACAGATGGACCACTTTGTTGCCTGTTCCGTCTAGTGGGCAAACAAACAAATCGGGGAACATCCCTTTTCAGTTTCTGTGTTTAAGGGGACTTTGCGCTGGTGCTGTGCCGAGGTATCGGGTGGATTAGATACATGGAATTGGATACCAACCACGCAAAAGTCAACCAAACTCCAGTTTTGCGACATTTGAAGCAGCTGTATGGGGAAATCAAATGAATGCTTTTCTGTGATATGCCACAGCAAGGCTACCTGGATGTAAAGGCTTAACGTTAGAAATTCGACGCGTCGTCCAGTTAGCCACCGATTCTGCCACCAGTCACGCTACTTGCACCCCAAAAATTAACTGCTCTAGCATGCGGACTGAACTACTGTGAAAGGTAGGTGTGACACGCGATACGCGGATTTTAAACTTAAAACACTGCATTGACACCAAATTATTAAAGTTTAACAACAATGGCTTCATGCTACGTACCTCTTTGTTCACTCCACGACAAAACAAAGCCTCTGGAGGTTTAATTTCATGAGTTTCAAGCAGAAGAACAACCAAGGTACGTCTGTATTGTACTGTATGATATGCTACGGCGTTTTCAATTCTCATGAAAAATGTGTTAAACGATCCTTTGATGTAGCAGTAAATCGTCCGAAGACTTCAAGAATAGTCACCATTACCGTAAAATAATATTCGTTTAGCGCTGCAACACCGGTAAATCTAATAATGAGAAGATATCACGTTTTTGTGCATCCCGCTAACACTAATCAATGCTACGATTGGGGTTTTTCGTTCTTCGTGCTTTCAGCGCAACGCTTGGACGACGCGTCTAGCATGCTACGTGAAACCGAGCGTTAAGTCTTTTAAATATAGGTAGTCTTGGCCACAGAGAGCTAAGCGATTTTACCGCTAGATGGCAAGATGTGACGGACTAAACCAAGCACCACAGCATTGCCGACTCGTTTTCGTGACAAACTACAGTAAACTATCACACACTAATTTTTTTTTTTTAGTCCAGTACGCCTGTCCTAACATCTAAACTTGCACAGAGTCCAGAAATGCAATGATAAAAAAATTCAAGATTTTTCCATTTTTTGGGGTAAGTTCAACATGCTTTTATACTATAACTTGGAAAAAGCAGAAAATGGAAGAAAAAAAAATGGATTGCATAAATTGTTTTAGAGAGTGTTTATTCCGAGCAACTTCATCTTTGATACTACAGGTTTATCTATCTCCCTAAGAGGCAGACTGAACGACGAACAAAGCTCCCTGCTAACAAATAATAGTTGTGCCAGATTGAACTATCAGTATTTGGACCACACCCACCCGCTTTTAGACGAAGGTAGGCTTAAGTCGAATAGCTGCATGATACACTTTGGTGTGTTCTCTGTTATCCTCAAAAAGCCGCGAGCGGCCACACGGATGTTGGCTTCTCCCGCGTACACGCAACATCAGCGTTGCACACTTTGATGTGTTCTCTGTTATCCTAAGGAATAAAATAAAAATAAAATTGTTGAATATATTTGTTAGAGAATTTTCGTTTTCTTTCCGCAAAACGACCAACGTGCTGACTTACATTGAAAAGACCATGGTAAATCGAAAACGAAACCGTAAAACGAAATTACTTCGGGGAATCGTTTTGCGGAAAGAAAAACAAAAATTCTCAAACCGAATCCCACTCGTGCTTCTATGAAATGTATCATTCGTGCCCTTTAGCACTCAACTCCTTACCAACAAATTAAATCTAGAAAGGAGTTTCGTGATAAAACACCCAAACTATCGATTTCATAGAAGCACTTGGGGTATTATAGCCAAAAAGATTTTTTTTAGTTGAACTTTGAACCCTTATATTTCAACACAAGGTGTTGGCACCCACTTGGTTCTATTTGCCGGGATGGTAGGTATGCAATTGTTTTCTGCCGAACACATGAAATTCAAGGGGGACGGGAACAGTTGGCTGTCAACAATGAGACAGTTGACTATCAATTAAAGGGCAATTACATCCATTTTGACATGCATGTTTTACTTTTGGATCACTTACACAATAACTAAACACAAGAATTGCGGTAAGAATACGTTACTTACGTCCGATATAACAATTTAATTACTGCATCACCAAAACACGACACGGAGATCGCCATTGTTTTGATGGAACGCTCAGAAATGAATGCCGACAGACGGATCTCTTCGATTTCGACTCGCAGCCGATTTAGATAGCTCCGTTGACTGTGAGGAGCTCAAGCGCCTGACGGCCTTAGCTGGCCACTACACTGCCGGCCAGCTAAGGCCGTCAGACGCTTGAGCTCCTCACAGTCAATACAGCTATCTCAATCGGCTGCGAGTCGAAATCGAAGAGATCCGTCTGTCGGCATTCATTTCTGCGCGTTCCAGCAAAACAATGGCAATCTCCGTGTCATGTTTTGGTGATGGTAGTAATTAAATTGTTATATCGGACGTACGTAACGTATTCTTACCAGAATTCTTGTGTTTAGTTATTGTGTAAGTGATCCAAAAGTTAAACATGCATGTCAAAATGGATGTAATTGCCCTTTAAACATGTAACTACTTGCAGGCTTGTTTCGACTCCGCTTGAAGAACAACAATTTAAGTTCTCGACAATAAAAAAAAATCCAGATGAATAATTGGTGTGGTTCTGGAAAATATATTAAAAACACATTGAATTTTCGGTTCATTACACCGGTTGCTTTGTCAAGCAAAACTAAAAAGGGTAAAACATACATACGTTATGCTTAACGACAAAAATATGCGACATACAAATTACATGAAAGCCGGTCCTTGCAACATGTCCTAACTGCCAGCAGTAAGAAGTGAAAATGCACGCTCCTACCATTTTTCGGGCGTGTTGCAAGTACTGGCTGTCCTGTAAATTTTAAGCCGCATTTTTCGTTGTTTGACCCAACTTATGTTTGTTTTGACAAAGTATCTGGTTAAATTAACCGAAAATTCAATTTGCTTTAATTTATTGCTGAGAAATATACGAGTTGTCCATCTGGGGATTTTTTTTTTTAGTTGATGGCTTAATCAGTGAATTGAGTCCCAAACAGTATATAGCTTGAGCCCTACTTGTGGCAAACAACTCTACCTGTGTGACCACGTGTCGGCGTATGGTGAACCTTCACTGCCTCACTAACAGCACCAGGTATTGCTTTTTGGCAACTCGTATTGGGGACACACAAAAAAAAAATGTCGTGAAGAATCACAAGTTTGCATATCAGTTTAATTTGTGTATCAGTGGTCTTCAGCAATTTATCGTAAGATATAAGACTCTACTTCCGGGCGTCCATCTAGAAACATGGTGTAACAATTGGTATGTTAAATATTTTTTTAATTTTAAAGTTTTAGGCCTTGACCATGCCTGAATGGTTTGTTTTTATAGACTTGGTGACTCGCAGATACTGCCATGAATTTTTAAAATGTTTTAGTGTTTATTTTTATCTGAAGACGGGAGGTTGTCCTCCCGAAACGTAGTGTGGTTTTAATTGTGCACGATACTGGCTGTCACTCAATCTTATCTGCTAAAAGTGCTGAAACTTCTCAATCGTAAGATATGACATACATGCGTTTTGGTAAGTCTTTTAGTTGTTGAACATTAATTTTTGATTAATTTCCCTGAAATTTGATACGTGAATAATTGTATTGCATCTCATTAATTTTTTATACCTAATAAGTTGTAATGTCAGACTGTCGTATTAACGTAAGTTTGCTATTGAAGAAGTATAGAGGACGTAACGGATGGGGGTTGGCGCCAGCAGTTTGGGGAAGAGGGAGGAGTGTATGAAAAAATAACACCCAGTTCGACCTCACCTCTAAAATTACTGGAGCGTAACAACGGAATTAAACACACAAGTTTGGACATTTGTATGACAGCACTCGATCGACGAGTTTAAAATTTAAAACCACGCATCAAACAGTTAAAGGCCGTCCGGGGCCAGCTAAGGCCGTCGGACGCTTGAGCTCTCACAGTTCATAGAGCTATCTCAATCGGCTGCGAGTCGAAATCGATAAGTACCATCTGTCGGCATTAATTTCTGCGCGTTCCAGCAAAACAATGGCGGTCTCCGTATCGTGTTTTGGTGATGGCAGTAATTAAATTGTTGTATCGGACGCACGTAACGTATTCTTACCGCAATTCTTGTGTTTAGTTATTGTGTGAGTGATCCAAAAGTAAAACATGCATGTCAAAATGGATGGAATTGCCCTTTAAAATTACACGGCGCCAGGATTCGTGAATCTTACATAACCAAGAAACCAGGTTGCAAAGGGGAAATTTAAGAATTGGGGAAAACATGACGGATGTACACGTCATCAAATTTATGTTCGTAACTCTACTAAAACCGCCTCAAAAATTTAATCAAAAGGCTGCGCAATAGCACTTGTCGTACTTTCCGTGAGTCGATGCCAACGCCATCTTTCGGTAGTGCTACAAAGTACAAAGATGGCCTGCATTGGGCCTACTAGCATCCGGTTACCGGTCGTATAGCCTATGCGTCAGCATGACTGCATCGAAGACAAGACTGGATCCAAGAGACGGGTCGAGGGGGTTGGGGAGCCCCTCCAAGTAAATAAACTTGAAAAATTGCCGGAATTGAAGGAAAAAATTTATTGAATTAATATAAAATTGCATCAAAACAGAAAAATCACCCTGCGGCCCACTCCAAGATATCATTATGGGTCCGCGCTCTTTAGAAAGCCATGGCTGTAAGCCACAGTTGTGGAAAACTTACAAGACAGTATATTTTTTTTTAATGGTAGTTACAGTTCTTCAAATTTTGGGGAAATTCTTGTTCGGTTACTGGGCTGTTTGTAAGATTCTCGTGGCCCGCACGGCGCTAAAATTGGAGTTATTGGCTACGACAGAATAAAACAGCTCTTCAGAAAAGAGTTCGCGCCGGGGAAATCATAGCTGTTGACTCTAATTTAAACTTGGCCTGAAATCTTCGACGCACACGGGCTGGAAAATGAATGGAGGTGAGGCAGAATCCGGCCACATTTGAGTCTACCATGGATTGCCAGCGAACTCTCTTAGGTCCGCGGTCGGCCCACCTGGGACTTTTCTTCCAAGCGCGCAACACCCGTGAAACAACATTTTTTTGCTGGCGGCTTGATGATAAAACTCCGAAAAGAGCCTGAATCGAACGGACCCGCAGGCCCAAGCGGTCTGAGTGTCGATCCTCCACGGCGCGTTTTGTAGGCCAGGATTGGATTAACATGAAATTAGCATGAAATTAAAATCACCAACTCAAAATACTAGCAAAACGTCGATCACACATAACGAAAATAAAATTAAGACTAATTAATGTAACGAAACAAAATACATAGCATGCGAACAAATTAAATATGGAATAAAATAAAATCCGTGGCGAAAGTGAGTACACCACCGTGTATGTCCGAGAATCCCTGTAATCTCAAGAAATCCCGACAAAGTTGTTTTCGTCTTTTCAGGGGGTCAATGAAAGCCTACGAAAACTACTCAACCCCACGAAACCCTCATATCAAGCGTCTCACGATGCCAGGCAAACCACCGAATCAAAAACCTAATGACGCAAAGAAAACAGATAAAAACGTTGGGGATCAGATTCCATGCACAGAACCTATACATGCAGAGAACTTACATAGGTACAACGAAATATAATTTACATGAAAGAGAATCGCATCGCTTAAGTCCAATTATAAAAATGATGAAAAACAAAAAGCTCCCTTATGCATACTGGATCAAGACAAAGCACACCCTAGATCTGGATAACAACAGGATTTTTAGTTCAACAAAACCAATACAAGACCAGATGAAACCTTGAAACTTTATGCGTACTTACACAACGTTCGCCTGTACGTAATACGTTACCATGGCTTTGGCTGGGAGCTTGATAAACATCCAAAATTGTTCGTAACTGTGTATTTTACTCGAAAATAAACAAAACCAGGCGTATGGTCGTCTTGTTCATACATTACGCGTTTTCAATTTCTCCCGCTAGGGCCATGCCTTCATAAATAGCAGCCGCTGGCCAAATCCCAGCACTTCCTCCCTGCTCTTGTGGTTCCCCAGTGTCCGTTTCCATGTTGACTTAAGTTGATTTTCAAGTATTTAACTTCAGCTTTGGTCTTTTCATTTTCTGTTGGAGTTCCAATGTGTTTTTCTTTTATCATAACTTTAGCTTTGTGCTTTAAAAACTTGTAGCTTGATAACGGTAACGGAAAGCTTCAAAACGTCACACGATTCTAACACCGTACTTTGGGCTTCTTTTGGCTTGCTGTATCCACATCTAAGTTGGTGCTACTTTTTTTATTTTTTTTTTAATCTGAATAATATACATAATTATCCTAGATGACAGGCGGGAAAAAAGGATGACCAATATTAAAAAAGGAAAAGGCCACGCAAAGTCGCCGGTAACAATAAAAATTTACCAATCGCTTTAACAACCACTTTAAACTTGCGCGGTGCACGACGCTTATCACTTCTATTAAGAATTTATAGGGTTGAGAGGAGAATTTGTGGCTGAGACCCCTACTGAAACGTCTTAGATTCGTTCCAATTAGTTCCGTCTCAGGTTATAGAGGGCGCCATGTGTTTTATGTGAAAATTTCTATTCAGTTTTCAGCCTAAAATTAAACTAAGCTAAACGAAACTAGCTTATAATTAGTTGTTATTTAGTTTAGCTTAGTTTTAATTTAGTTTACTTTAGAGTTGGGCTGAAAAATGAGCAAAAATTACCAGATGGAACACGTGACGCCCTCTGAAAACTCTGACAGAACTAATAGGAATGGATCTAACGTGTTTCAATTGGGACTTTCTAGCGCTTGCTTCTATTATGCAAAGTGATCGGCTACAATAAAAATGCCAAAGCCGGGGAGCTAAATATTTAAACTTTGTTCTACACTTTGTTATTTATTTCCCCATAGCACTGTTGAGGAATGGCACTCGGCGTGTCGCCGCAGTCGCCGTGAGGAGGTGGTGTTGGCCCGTTTGCGCATTGGTCACACTCGACTTACTCACTGTTTCCTTTTGCCGGGGGTTGACCCTCCTGAATGTTATTGGTGTCGGCGGCCACTTACGGTCCGGCACTTACTTGTTGATTGTCGCCATCTTGATGGTGTTCGTCGTCGTTTCCATCTTCCGCATGACATTGCGCGTCAGTTGGGCGATAAGTCTGTCCTCCTGTCCGGTGTTTTTCAATTTTTGCAGGAGGTACAGATGTATGACAAGATTTAGGTAAGGGGTTTGAATAACATCTCTGTAATGTGTGGTGCAGTGGCAACCCGGACCACTGCACTGTGACTGAGGTTGGCGCTAATGACCAAGTTGTCGACGCGCCATTAAGCCTCAATCCCCCCCCCCATAGCAATAGTTAAATGTCAGTGCTCGGAGACCAGATGCGGAAAAAGGGTCCGGGCTGGGTCGGGCTTGGGATCGCTGATTGAGTGAGCGAAGCGAATGAAAATCAGCGTTTGTTAGCCAGTATGCCCAAAAATCTGATTGGTCGGATTTCCATTTTTGGGCTGGATTCCATGAATTGGTTGGTTTCCATCTAACACCATCCGTGCGTAGCCACGGGCTTCCTCTATCGTTTCACATATTTCATAACAAAAAACCTCGGAATTTGTGTTGATTTACGAACTTAACTTCACAATTTAAACAGGGAACAAGTTTGATCCGATACTAGTCATTTGAAAAAAAGGTGACTGCTGTTCTCAAAATGTAACGAAAGACAACAAAAAAAAGAGGAGAAATGGACCAGAAAACCAGATAGGTCCATCTCAAAATTCTTTAAAAAAAAAAAAGAAAGTGGATTTCATAAATTTGAACCAAAAAGATTTGCTATCAACCCCAAAATAAAAACAAAACTTGTTAAGGATTCCCTCCAAG
>JAHWFP010117576.1:61401-72220 GCA_023313725.1 Lithobius niger | reverse complement strand
GCTGTGTTTTTATGCAAAAATATATATGCATAAAAATTTTCATATATTTCATTTAAACTTCGAACTGTTACTTGGCGACAGAGCTTGGCGTTTGACATCACGACTTCACACGGCCGAAAAGTTTGGCGGGAATCCTTAACAAGATTTATTTTGGGGTAGATTTACTTAACTTCACAAGTAGAGCATATTTATTTGACGTTGCATACGTTTTAATTACTTTTTTTTCTTATGTGGTAGCCAACGCACCACCTGCGAGCAACAGCTCTTATGTGGTGAAGGCAGATATGGAATTTATGTACTGCGTGCCAGGCTTTGAAAATAAGTTCACTAACTCACATAAACTAAGGCCCGTATTCTGAACGCTGACTAAAACTCGTACTTGACTTGAAATGACGTCACATCTATTTAGTCCCATTCACCACCCGATTTCTTCCAAATGTATCCAAAAGAGTTCTGGTGGTGAATGGCACTAAATAGGTGTGACGTCATTTCAAGTCAAGTACGAGTTTTAGTCAACGTTCAGAATACGGGTCTAAGATGCAAAGATGTATCGTGGATATGAATGCACAAGCTGACACCAGCTCAGGACGCGAAGCTCATTAATGCTGCTTCAAATCGTCCATTGATTAAAAAAAAAAAGTAGCGGTTGATATGTCGATACTTTCATACTGAATGTTTAAAAAATACCTATCTTAGTTTATCATTTAAAAGTATAAGTATGGCTAACAGAATCTTATGAACGGTACAAGGAATCATTCACAAATTACGTAATGAGCGAAGGGGGAGGGAGAATTGAGCAATTGTATTACGTCTGTTACGACGGGGAAGAGGGGAGTATGACGAAATGTTACGTAACACTTAATTCTCGCTAAATTATTTTTTTGCTAATTTTTTCCTCTGGATTCTTTTAGCCAAGTTATTTTTTTATTGCTACATTTAATTACACCTCAAAAATTTTACTTTTTTTTCAAAATCACTGGTCTATACGTCCATGGGTATAAAAAACAAATCTTATAAAAACGAATTCATCCAAAAAATGTATACAATTAATGTGGGGTAGTGGGGGGGGGGGGGAAGAGAAAATGTTACGTAATTTCAGGTGGGAGGGTTAAGCTAAGTGGTTATTAAGTGTTTGTTCAGCCAAGTGTGTAATTGGTATTACAAAAGGGAACGGAGAGGAGGTCACCATTTCTAAATAAAAGTGTTATGTAAATTATGATTGCTCCCAGGAAAGCTCCTAATATGGAAGTCAATTTGTGTTCATCGCTTTTACTTAAAAATAAATGTGCCCTACAAGACAGTATAAGGAAGACTGTGATAATTGAATTTGTGTTCTGAGCAACAAAAACTGCACAAATATTATTTAATGTATTTTCTTTTAATGTATAGAAAGTAACAGAAGGAGGAACGTGCTAATTTTGACTGCCGACTCGAACATACTTGTTGATATCCACTTCGCTATTTCTAACCGAAGAACTCCAGGTATACTAACGATCAATCCATCTATTCAAAAAATTCAGCTTTGCCACCAGTTTTGATTTGCCGGCTCGGAATATAGAAAATTTGCTTCGCTACTTCTGCTGAAAGCTCCAGGGCACTAGCAGCTGTCACTATTCTGAAACTCCAACACGGTGACAATTTTGAATCTGCGTACTCGGTTGCTGTTGTAGTTTGTTATGTTTTTAAGGAAGCAACGAACCCAAACTGGGTTATCTGCCCCACGACGATGCGATAAACAATTTAGCTGGATAAATCCAAGCGGGATCTTTGACTGACAGAGAAGGGCTCTCCTCTTCCAGAAAATGCCAGAGGCCGGCCTAGGCCAGGATTGAACCCGGGCTTGTCGGGGAGAAAGCTGTCGTGCTAATAGCTTGCCCACCTGTCTCCCGTTGAACATATGCAGTGTTTAGAAGCATTTGAAACAGTACCATCATGTCAGTTGAATAATATATTTTAGTCCCCCACCCCCAACGAACCAACCTGGAGGTTTTTTTGCCCACTTTCACCAGAAGGAAAGAAGGACAATTTTGCCAGATAATTTCAATCGGAAATTACTAGCATCTTTTACATGTAACAATCGACATGAACAAGACGCATCACAGGGCCCTTCTCTTCCTGAAATACCAGGTTCGAACCCGGGACCTCTCGCACATGAGATGGTCATGGTAACCATCAAGCATCTTGCCCATCGCCGAAAAATATGCTGTCTTTTAGCGCCGCGCCGGTGCACACGTGCGGTCGCCTTATTTGCGGTCGCCGCTGCGGTACCCCAAGTACGGTTTGGTTTACGTGCCATCTGTTGGATACTGCACACGTACCTGCGTCGACGTTGCGTTACCGCCCGCCACTCGCCCGCCGCTCGTAAGGTCGTTTTGCACCGCAAATTCCCCCGTCAACGCAGCGTTAAAAAAAACGCAATTGCGTCTCTGAGTACTTTGGGTGACTTGAGCGGTGCACACGTCCGCCGTTTACCGCGAAAGCGTTACCGAAAATTACGTCCAATTTCGAAGAAATAGACATGGAATTGTTTATTGGGGGAGTAAAGAACTATCCTGAAATAAGAAATGTTGCTGCAGAAATGATTGAAGACTCATTGGAAAGTAATTAAAGAACTTACCCGAATTTTTTAGTTAATCTGCAAGGGATATATAACATTTTCCCCTGGTACGTCTTAAATTAGTATACATCAATGTACCAAAATTCGTCGCATTGGTTTTAAAATATATTTTTTGTTCACAAGGTAGGCAAAAAAAAGCAACATCGTCTCATTGGTTTCAACTATAATTTTTTGTACACGAGGTTGGGAACCGAACGCGACATACGTCACCGAAGCGGCACCGCTGCGTCACGCGCGTTAATAAAACGCACGTGTGCATTGATTGGATGCGTCACCACAGCGGCGCCGCAGCGTCCAAAAAACGCACGTGTGCACCGGCGCTTACACATTTTTGCACCGGTTGGGGGGGGGGGACTTATTAGTTCGAGCAAGTCAGGTAAACAGTTGGCAGTCCTCCTCTGGTAAGCGCACTCCAAAGCACCATTCGCTATAGGAGTTGCCACACTCTGCTACCAGTTGTCAACACCGATTGGTTCTCCGTTATAAGGTTGGCTCTTTCTCTTAACTTCTGGGAGTTTCCGCAATCTCTCTTATCCCCCGTCATCTTTGTATGAGCGAGCAGACAAAATCCTCGTGTGCTTTAGTTGGTGGGTTGCTGCGTTGGTTGAAGACGTTCGGAAGCATTTCTTATCTCTAAAGAAGAATTCCATCGTGGTCGTTTTCACTTAGCTGTCTTCTTTCCTCTAATATCCCCCTCTTTCTCTTTCTCTCCCTTCCTTCCCTCCTTCGTACTATCAACAGAAGAAGTCCTCAACCTCATCTTCCAGCCAGAAATCAGTGTCATCTTCACCCTCCTTCTCCATTCTCGACAAATTAGGAAGCCAAGCATCGTTTCCATTACAACCGCCATATCCCCCAATCCACGTGTAATTGCCGTTTCTTCGTTGTTGACTGGCAATGAAAGAAAAAGAAACCCCCTCATTCCTTTTACGCGCCAACCTCCCCGTCCCCTCTCCTCCCCCTCCCCTCTCGGCACACACCCACACACGTAAAAAGGGCAATAAATCGGACTTGGTAGTTGGACGTATACTTCAGATTCCTCCAGTAATTGCAAGTACAGCCAGCCGTACCTCCCTCCTTTCCTCCCATCTTCTGATGACGTAAACTCAAACACATTTTTCCATTCCCGACAGTAATAAATGTCGAAGACATTACACCGATTGTATTGCAACGATAAGCGCTTTATTAAGAACAGTAATTTAGTGACTGAGCATAAAAAAAAAAAAAGATCAGATTTGACAAACTGTAGAGACGTAACAGCAGAGGCCAAAACAAAACTTAGACAGCACAGCAATAAAGCCGTATAGTAATAAGCTTTGTCGAACCCTATCAAAATCGTGATTTTTGACACCGTTCTGCGGGCTGGTTTTTAAAAGTCTTGCGCGGGCTATAAAATTCAGTTTTTATTGCGTTCGTAAATTGAACGCCGGTCTAGGATTTGAAAAAGAACCTCATCTGTGAAAGTACAAAAAGCACGTATACCCAGTTTAATGCAGCAATACCTTGCAGCACTTTCCGTTTGAGGAATTATTAGTACTGGGTTCCAATCGGAGTAGGAAGATGTTACGACCTGCACAGGTATTTTTTTTCTTTTCTTTTCACGTTGAAACACTTGATTTTCAAACAACAACTGACTTTCAAGGCAAAAAAACCTGCGTATGATGTTCAACAAATTCTGGTTGCTTTGCAAGTGTCCTCTTCATCGTTGTATTGATACAACTGCTGTTTAAGCTAAAGTACCAACTCATTACGGGGGATTCAAATAAATTTCCACTCCTCTAGGGGGCGTTTTGTAGGGAACACGAGCCTAAACTGGCTTATCTGCCACAAGACGATGAGAGGGATAATTTGTGCTGGACGTTTGTTCGTTTTTTTTTTTATGGAGCACGAACACAAACTGGGTTATCTGCCCCATTTTGCCGGCTTTTGCGTTTTGTGCTGCATAAAAAAAAATGTCCAGCTAAATTATTCCTCTCATCGTCGTGTGGCAGTTAAGCCAGTTTAGGTTCGTGCGACCTAAAAAAGCAAATGCAAGCAAAAGAGGCAGATAACCTAGTTTGGGTTCGTGCTCCATAAAAAAAAAACCCAAACAAACAAAACGTTCAGCTAAATTATCCCTCTCATCGTCATGAGGCAATAAAGCAAGTTTAGGTTCGTGTGCCCTAACAAAAGAAGCAAATGCAAGCAAAATGGGGCAGAATACCCAGTTTGGGTTCGTGCTCCATAAAAAAAAAAGTCCAACTAAATTTTCCCTCTCAACGTAGTGTGGCACTTTAGCCAGTTTAGGTTTGTGTGCTCTACGAAAAGCAAAAGCCAGCAAATGGGGCAGATAACCCAGTTTGGGTTCGTGCTCCATAAAAAAAAACGTCCAGCTAAATTTTCTCTCTCATCGTCGTGTGGTAGTTGCACCTGTTTAGGTTCGTGTGCCCTACAAAATCCAAAGGAAGCACAATGAGGTAGATAACCCAGTTTGGGTTCGTGCTCCATAAATACACAAACAAACAACAACAAAATTCTGCAACTTTGCCCTATAGTATTGAAGTTGATCGGCAACTCAATTTAGGCTTCCGCTAACCCACAAACCAGAAAAATGCACGTTCCAAGCTTAAACTACAGCTATCTGCAAAATTTCAGCTTTATTCACCGCATGGAAGAACTTATTTTCGTGAAACTTATAGTAATAGCTAGTAATTAGGCAAACATTTACACCTTTTTTTCAACAATAAATCGTTAAGCTGCGTCACTAATAGTTACTTTTATGTTGTGAAGTGATCAAAGTCTCCTGATCAAATGAAATTTCTGCCTTTTCTGTCGAATTATTTTTCCTCAGATGCCTGAAAACAGCCATACTGCCTTAATTGTAAAAGACACAAGTGGTCTCCATGCTTCTATATGTATTTTAGCTGGATAGGAGGGACGTTAATGTTACGACTGAATCTTGGCGGGCAAAACACTAGCGTATGTTTTAATAATTTATTAGGTGCCAAAATACAGCGACTTCTCTTCCTCAAAATATTAGTAATTGACGTAAGAAACGATAATTTTTCAACCTAGAGTCTCCCTTAAATTTTCAATGCATGATTTTGTTAAAATTTCGATTTGGCCGATAAATTAAAATCCTGTTGTTACGTGCCAAATTTCAAGAAAATCGGTTCAGTCAGGGCGGATGGACACAATGAAGGTTCTCGCCTTTCAAAACGTGTATAAAAAGTGATTCTTACTTAGTCGATTTAAACGATCTCTTTTAAAAATGAATTATTACATCATTTTCACAGGAAATTGAAGCCACCAACATTGTAGCAAGTTGAATGTCATTAGTCACCTTTCGGTTACTAACCATTCGTTATGGCTTGATATTCGTAAGCCGACACGTCAACTTGATACATGTGCAATTATTATATGAAAAGGCTCAAATGTAGTGCATTGCCATATATCATTATGACATTGCTGCTGAGGTGAGAATATGCCGGTATCGTTAATTCAAATAGGGTGAGAATGCAATTTAAATTGACAGCAATTATTGTTAGCTGTCAAGGTTACGAATTTTAACCACATGGCCTTTTGCTCCTGTACTGCTACGTAATCAACCGTGGGACAATCGACATACATCAAGTATATACACAGACACAGTCTGTACACTCCGTGTAAAGCACAGTTTGATAAAGGTCGGCAAAACTGTTTTTCTGCAAATAGTTTTATGCCTTCTACTCCAGATTAAAGACGGATAGCCAAAGGCTCAACAAGAGTTAAATAAATACAGATGCAAACCTATTTACTCTGCCCTTGGACTTCAAAGGCCGAGGTCCAGCCGCTCAGCCATACTGACACGGGCTATAGTTAGTATATGGCTCAGCCACTCGGCATTTGGTTTCAAAGGTCATGGGTTCACTTCCCGCTCAGGCAGTCTGCCGTAAGTCCAAAAGGCAATGTAAATAGGTCTGCATCTGCCTTTATTCGACTCCAGACGTACATTCTTTAGACGAGTTTTCTTTTTAATGTATACGCACAATGACGTTTACATGCTCACTCGAAAGCAGATTTTAGGCTATGCAAAGTTAATTTGTTTGACTTACAGGCGCGTGCGGGTGCCTTAAATTATCGCAGGTCAAATGTTGTTTTTTCCCGAATCTACTAGTCATATTTTCGCCAAATTTATACCGATTTTGACATTCCAATATACCATTTTAACCGGCTCGAAATGTGTTTTTTCAGTGCAAGCCTCTGCCTCAAACCATTAAGAAGTTATTTGGCAAATTCTAAAAAAAAAAAAAACATTGAATACTAGATGACTAATAACATATTAGCAAAATATTATATATTTTTTTAGGCTGACTACAGAATCTTTCAGCTTTGAGCTGGATACATGTGATCATGTGGATACATGTGGTTAAATAAAATAAAATGCCTGGTTGCCTAGTTCTTCGATGTGCAACCTCGCCCGTAAAGCAAACAATTTTTTTTTTTGCGTGGCCTTAGTGATTAAAATACAGTGTGTAGTTACAATCGCGAGAAGTCGGTTAGCCCGAGAAGTCGGCTAGCCCGAGGAAAGCGGCTTACGCCCGTTCACGCTGAACTACTTCTTCCTGTCCTCCCTTTGGGGTGAAGTGGACGTGTCCCACCATGTTCCAATACTGAGTGAAAAACATTTAAAATGACGGCAATCAAAATGATGTGAGTAGGCCAAGGTAGGAGGCCAAGCTCTTAACCAACGTCTGTGCTACGTTGGCTATGCTTGGTTCCCAGAGAACCCTAACAAGTTCGCTTTCGTTACTGGTCTTAGTTGTACTGACTCCTTGCGGAAAGATATATAGATATTTTTTTTTCTTTTTATGGAGGACGAACCCAACCAGGGTTATCTGCCCCACAACGATAAGAGGGGCAATTTACCTGGAGAAATTCTAGCGGATAACCCAAGATCAAAGACAGGAGCACGAGACACTACAGGGCTGAATTTTCGGACTGGTACGCAAAAGTTATAACAATGCTCTGAAAAAATAGCTTCAATATTATTATTTCGTATTTCGTTTTTTGACGCTGATTTAGAATGACGTCTGTTCATGTAAAAAGACTTTCAGACCGATTTTCTGTACTTTCGTAACATACACAGCATGATTCAGTGTCCGTCTGCTAGGGATGGCTCGGTAACGAAAACTGAAGCCGAATTTTCGGTTTTTACTGAAAACCGAAACCGAAACGATTTTGAGTCGGTTTTTCGTACGGTGTTCGAAAAATCAAAGATTGATTTACTGTTTTGAATTTTTTAATAATTATCATTTTCTGTGTGTAATTCACAGCAAAGTTCCTACTCATTTAAAAAGAAAATAGTTAGAGGAAAATGGTGTCACGACTAGACCCATGGCGTTGCTGAATGTGAAGGCAGGAGCGAGCAGGAGCAGGAGCTGGTAATATTACTGTTGCAAGAAAAAACAAGAAATATCTGGTTGGGGTGGAAGGTGGTAAAAACCCGATACCGAAACCGAAACTACGGTTTTGTGGGCGTGAAAACCGAAACCGGAACCGATACCAAAGTCAAAAAAATGAAACCGATCCTTCCCTACCGTCCGCATCTGGTAATAATATTAACGATTGGGCTAAGCGATCGAACTGCCGTAACGAAAAACTATGGCAACGCCTTATGTGAAAAAATTCACATTTTTGTATTGTGGGTTAATGGCGTTCTATAGTCTAACCCCAATGAATGCAGTTATTTTTGTGTGAGGTGAAGGGAGGGGGGCGGGGGAGGAGGTGTAGTCACCACCATCCCTTCATTTTGATTTAAAACATCGTTTGGTAAAGGCATAAGAGAAATGGACAAATGCCGAAGTTTCTCTGGTCGGCAAACAAGAGTCCCGTCAATACTACAACTTGGACAACAAGCGATTGAGTAGTGTTGCGGAATCCTTTAAAGATCTTGGCGTCTCGTTTCAAAGTGACCTTAAATTCTCCGCCCACTGCGACGCTGTTGGCTCCCAGGCTTGCCGCCATGCTGCAATTATAAAGCAGTGCTTTTTATCCGGGAACTTGCAAACCAAACTTTGGGCTTTTAAAGTATTTGTCCGCCCACTTGTTGAGTGTGCGAGCCAGGTTGGGTCACCCAGAGTCTTGAAAGACATTGATCAGATTGAGTCGGTACACAGGCATTTTACAAAGACTCTGCCCTGTTTGAATAAACTATCCTATTGGCAATGGCTTGACTCACATGAGTTTGAGAAGATTAAAGGCAGACTTGATCCTGACATTTAAGATTGTCCACGGTTTACTCCCACAAGATCACCCTCCGTTTGAATTCGTAACATTCGTACTTGCAGTTGCCTCAAGTTCGTGACCCCCACATTAACGATATCTGTAGAAAATATTTCTTTTCCCTTAGGGTGGTGACAGTGTGGAATTCACTTAGCGACTGCATTGTCTCGGCTTCCTCGGGAGACGTGTTTAAGAGACAAGTTAATGACTGCAGCCTTTAAGGCCTTCCTGTTGCGACTAGAACACTGTCCCTGAATTTTGTCGTTCTGTATTATGTGACTAGGGTACCCTCACCCTTTTTCTTTTGTTGTTTTAAATATGTTTTCATTCATCTTTGCATGCAGTAGGGAGTTAGTTGTTATCGATTTGGTATCCTTTCCTATCGCATTGTTGCTTATATGTAGCAATAAAGTTTATTATTATTAAGCCATGCTGGCGTTTGTGTCTTCGTATCCTGAAATTTTTTTTTAGAAACATTAAATCCACCCCCCTTCCCCCGAAAAAAAATGGAGAAAAGAACACCTTATTGCAGTCTGCAAGGAAGACACCTCCGTATTCCGTTTTATGTCGTCTTGTGCTTTTAACAGATAACATCGTCACCACGGAGCGCAGATGACCGTTTTCCGATGCATTAACTTTCATAAAGTTCTCGGCTAACATTAAAAAGTAATAACAAATAGCCAAAAAGGAAGCGAAAAGACGCTGTGAAAAGTGACGCTAACAGCCTTGTCGCTAAATTTATAAAAGAAAGCACTAATGCCTCTGTCTGCCTCCAAGAATGTCGAAAAAGCGAGGCCGTGGAAGGCGTGCGTTTCGTATACGGGGTTCACAGCTGCTTTCTCACGGGTCATGGAAGACAGCAGCCTCCAGCACTCAGTCTGCAAATGGAGGTGAATTACAAACCATCACACGGAGACGGGTGTCAAAAAGTTTAATGGATTTCGTGGCAAAGTGAAGGTTCACGGTAAAGGTAAACATAAGATTTAAGATTTAGCCAAAGGGGGATTGAAAACTTCTTGGTCGTGATCACAGAAATAAAAGAATTGAATGGAAACATTCTCGAAGCATTTGCTTAAGGATTGTTTTTTCTTATTCGTAATATTTACTCTTATTTCGTTTGATCTCTTTCTGGTCCCTTTTAGTTTCAAAATTCTTAACCCCAACTACCTTTCCTTTACCTCAGTTGACCCCTTAGGAGTTCACCCCTTCCAGGGTCGGACTGAGCCGCGTGCCCGTCTGCCAATATGGCAGATGCGCCTTTGAGAACAGCTGCCCTGGTGCCCTGGGTTCACTCATTTGCAATGAAATTTTGTAATGAATTTTTCCGATAAAGTGTATTTATCTTAAAAAATAACCACACCAGCGTCGATAGCCAAACTCTTTAAAGCCGAAATCCCTCACCCCCCCCCCCCCCAAAAAAAAAAATAAATTTCCAGATTTGTAAAGCGAACGTAGTCTCTGACGAAAAATAACAAACTGTGGGAGAGCTAACTAATTAGACTAAACAAATTCTTCTAATGGAAGCTGGGGAACTTTGGGGTTAAGTTAGAATTAAGAAGCCTAATAAAAAGGCTTAGTTTAGGTTGGGGGAAGAGCCTAACCAAAATAGGGCCTAATAGAGGCCTCACAGCCAAATACCGCGAGTCAGTCACGTCTTTCATTTAAAACTACGCGAGTCACTCACGTTTTTCATTTAAAACTATACGTGAGTCAGTCACGTTTTTCATTTAAAACTACGCGAGTCAGTCACGTTTTTTCGTTTAAAATTACGTGAGTCAGTCACGTTTTTCATTTAAAACTACGAGAGTCAGTCACGTTTTTCGTTTAAAATTACGTGAGTCATTCACGTTTTTCATTTAAAACTACGCGAGTCAGTCACGTTTTTCATTTAAAACTACGCGAGTCAGTCGGATTTTTCATTTAAAACTACGTGAGTCAGTCACGTTTTTCATTTAAAAC
>JAHWFP010117576.1:31918-61391 GCA_023313725.1 Lithobius niger | reverse complement strand
TACGCGAGTCAGTCACGTTTTTCATTTAAAACTACGCGAGTCAGTCAGTTTTTCATTCACAACTACGCGAGTCAGTCAGTTTTTCATTCAAAACTAAGCGAGTCAGTCACGTTTTTCATTCAAAACTACACGAGTCAGTCATATTATTCATTCAAAACTACGCAAGTCAGTCACGTTTTTAATTCAAAACTAAGCGAGTCAGTCATATTATTCATTCAAAACTACGCGAGTCATTCACGTTTTTCATTTAAAACTACGCGAGTCAGTCACTTTTTTCATTTAAAATTACTGGAGTCAGTCACGTTTTTCAATCAATGGCTGAAGACCACTCAGGCAAAATGACCAAAATTGTTTAAAAAGTACGCCAACCGTGTGCATTACAGCGGTTTTTTTTTCAACATTGTTTCACCTACTCAGCTTTCATACATTCCCGTAATTATGTTAATACTTATCTTAAATTACAGAGATTATTTTTTTTAACGCAACCTTTAAGGGAATTACATCGATTTTTTTAAATTAGCATTTAAAAAAAAATTGTATCCCTTTTCCGACTTTGTATCTTCTTAATTTAGTCATGGAAGAAAAAATAATACATTTTAAAATGACAACACGAAACGTTGCTCACCGTTAAAAATTTACGATCAATAAAAGTTTCAAAATTGAATAAGTGCTTTAGGGAATACATCAAATTTTGATAAGCCCAACATCGTAGATTTTATAAAATATTCATCATGTTTTTTTCCACCCCCTTCATTTAATAATTGAAGCGGAGAGGTCGTTCAACAAATTATAAACTGAATTAATTTTACACCGCAAAAAGTTATCATTCAAATGCTTTCGAAGTTCTCAGTCAGGAAAAAAAAATCTACTTCGCCTGGATGGTTTACGCATATTGCATTGTGCAGCGGAATATGAAAAAAAAAAAAAAAAACAGAAAAAAAGACGTAAGATTCGAGTCTTACGTAATGTTTAATTACTAACATTAACTTAGGGCAATAGGGCATTAAAATAGGGATCTCGAACCCTGTTAGCCTAAGAACAAAGAAGAACATGTTTTCTTATTGCACCTTGTTCGTATATCTCATTTGCTACGCAGGAAAAATATGTTTTTCTTAAGACGAACTGCAAGCAATGAACTGTAATTTTTTAAGAATATTTTGATTCTTCGAAACGGGATTCTGCAAAACGGGAATTCCCGTTTAGGGAAGGGTAACCATCATGTGTATAACTAACTATTCTTCAAAGAGAACCTTGGCATTGACCTAGTGATGACCAAGCATTCTAAACAATATTTAAAGTATACCAGATATCAAAACGAAAATAAATAGCGCTGCTTGTCTCTTTTAAATGTTTGCCTTTTAAATCCCAATGACACAGAAATAAAGTATTAAATTTCGTGTACATAAAATTTGGTCAAATTAGTTTTGGCGAAACGGGATTTGGCAAAACGGGATGCAGTCAAAAGCTTTTAATCTGCTTTCTTTTTGACAAAACGGGATTTGGCAAAAAGGGAGTTTATCCTTATAAGGGCTCCCCGGGAACTGCAAACAAAGTGAACATGAACAGCAGAGTGGTAGGAGTGATCAGCCCACCAGCGACCAATTTACAAAAAAAAAGATAAATTACGTCTGCTGTTACGATCTACATACATTTTTTTTTTTAAATAATTGTACTTCTTAAATTTCTCAAATCTTCCGCGAAGCCATTGCTTGTTTGTGCTGTACATCTTTAGTCTTCTATCTAGCCGAAACGTCTGAGAACACTATAGCAACGATTTGTCCGTCTGTCTGTCCATCGCCTTTTAACTCCGGAACGGTGCCAGATAGAGACAAACGGGTTTGAACCATTAGACTCAGCTCTAAAAATGAGTTTAAAAGGTTTAATGCACGGTGGTGACGTCACGCCAACACATCCCAATACTAAAAGTGTAGCCGTTATATACGGTTAATCTGAAAATCCATACACGTGACCGTGGGTTAATTTTGATAACCCACACTTTATTGATGACCCACACTTCTTTTGATAATCTAACACTTTTTCCGCGCTCCACACAACCACTGCTCTACCATGTGACATACTTTGCAAAACTACCGCACACAACACAAATTCAACCTACATATTTGCAACCTGCACATTTGCAACCTGCGACATTTATCGTACTAACACGAAAAAACAAAAAAAAAAAACCTCGCGTAGGCTACTATGCTAGGACCCCACCCATGGAGGAATGGCCCAATCCGCCAACTTTTCGCTCCGACAGTACTAAAACTAGGCTACCGACACTTGTAAACACACCTAAATATACCTAAAAACATACGATACTCAAGCGAGCAGCACATTTATAACCTGGCGACATTTTACGCACTAACACGGAATAAAAACCTCCCGTACGATGCTAGCCCCCTCCCCACCCCCATCCATGAATGAATAGTCCAAGCGGAACCCCCCGACAACCTTTCGTTCCGACGGTACGAAAACTAGCCTACTGACACCTTCTAAAAACACCTAAAAACCTACGAGACTCAAGCGAATAGCTCATTTTATACTCTATATCTTATTTAAACTAATAAAGTAGAAAAAATACGGTTTTACCTTAAACACAAATGTCGGTGACTGGGACTGGATATAGGGACGTCCTCGCGTACGTGAGACTTTCGCAGACAGGAAGTTTAAACCAGAAGTCCGAATTCAGGAATTTACGTCATGTTTCACAAATAAAATTTTCAAATAAATTTTTATTTAATCTCAAATAACTAGATATGTTGGCTCGACGTCACACCTTAGCATTAAAACACATATCCGTGAATTAGACCGGGTGATCCCGAAATAATTGATCGTCTGCTCGAAACGGAACAGTCCAAAGATCTAGGGACTTCGCAACCCCTCGATCTTTGGACTGTTCCGTTTCTCGCAGACGATCAATTATTTCGGGATAACCCGGTCTACTTCAGGGATATCTATTACTTATTTACTTGTTCCACGGATCCTGGCACTTTTTCGGGCTTGCATGTACAAGCACGTCGCCACCTCTGCGGTGCACCTTGCCGTTAAACGTGGTTAAACCCGCCGACGTTCGGGTAGCGAGCCAATGCTATTGTTCAACCAGTTAGGACCGGATCGCACCTGTTAGCCTGTCACTTAATGTAATGCCTCAAGGCAAGAGCCTATTGTTCTGGATCGGATATAAGACGAGTCGGAGTATAGGTTCGAGGTAGACGGTGTTGGGAGGGGGGGGGAGAGACGGAGGCGGGTCAGACCAGCTAAGTCATAAGGGCAGAACAAGGCAGCAACCTTGACCTAGCGCCTAATATGTAATACTAAGTGTGCAGTTCCCTAGCTGTACAGTAAGAGGTGAATTAGGATCGAGCATTTTGTCTTATGAATAATCGTCCATCTCCTTAGCAAGCATTTGTATCACAACATAGTAGTCTCGGTTGCCCAACAGTCCGTCGTTATTGGTGGACGAAGTAAAACGGTTTTTGATTTCACCAAACTATAACTGCTAGTAACTGATTTATTGTTCCTTAATCGGTAGATTTGAATTGTTTAATTTTTGTTGAAAAATTATTATTATTATTTTACGTTTTTTACGTTTAACTTAAAATTTTATTAAACATTGGCTGAGCATGGCCTCGCAGATAATCCAAGAGGAGACGAGATCAAATCGTGTCGCATTCCTAGGTCTATTACGTATTATTAAATAAGGGCCATTCCTCCCAGCGCGATTCTCCACATCAAGTACGGCCCCAAAGGTCTATTTACTACCCGTTAGTCGTTCCCTTGCTAAAAATCCGTTTTAAAATATGGCGTCTACGAGATTTTCTGTTGAGTATTGGGGGAACTGTATTTACTGTATACTGCACGTATATGACCCTTTGCACGCCTACAATAACCTTGAAGTTTCATCTGTGTGTGTGCATGTAGTAATTTTAATCGTTTGCTAATAACTAGTATGAGATCAAAAGTCTAAGAGACTAATGCGGTAAAAATTAAAATTAGTTATACCAATAAATCGCCGAAAAAACTTATAATATACTAGTCTAAAAAATTATAAATTGTGATGTTAAAATACGAAAATCATTCCGGTTTGTGACGACACAATCTTTAACTTGATGCCGTTTCGTATACTTTTCCCAAATCCAACTGAGATAGTAGCTGCGTCCATCGCTGCGAGGAACCCAGCTACTATTTCAGGCCTTGGCGATGGTAACATGCGTGGTAACATGCGATCTGCGTGTGGCTGTTATAAGGCAGACGGATGTGCCTTTAAAATCTTTAACTCAACAGGTTTCTCCGGTGCGCACACTCTTCTCTGCAATGCTCCATCCCATCATGCTCCTCTCTGCCTGCAGATGCATGGGCCCGAAATCGCAAGCGGCGTTGGCAATGGGATGGCTCGATAATGCTCTCATCCCGTTGCATTAAGCGCTTGATTGTCATAATTTATTATCGATCTACGTTGTTATGTGGATGTTTACAAATTATTAAAGTATTAAGCAAATGCAAAGTACAAATGCAAAGTACATATACAAAATGCAAAAGCAATTACGTTGCGGGGGGGGGGAGGGAAGTGATTGCAAAAGTGTGACGTGATTATTAGGGGAGGGGGGGCGTTTTAAATGTTGTGACATTTGTGTGGCAAAGGGGTAGTAGGGTGGTGGGGGGGGGGGGGGCTTGTTACAAAAACATGCCAATGAGCGTGACGTAATATATGGGCGACCCCTGGGTGATATTTTTGTGACCCTCGGATTCTGTACATCCAGCGCGAAAGCAGAAATTGGAGCCTCTAAGTTCGTTTCTTTAGTGAGTCACATGAAGTCAAGATCGGACATGAAGTCAAGCTCCACGGCCGGAAATCAAGAATATCAGCAGCTATCTTAGTCGGCCTTGTTTAGCGTTCCCCGCCGATAAATGACACCAGGGAGCTTGGATTATACGTATAGCTTTGATAGGGTGGACCCACGTACTATTAGGGCTCGTTTACGCAACGAGACCACCTCGCTCGCCGAAAGCTATTTGCCAGGCAACCGTTATTTATTTACGATTAATTTCCAGTTTCTATTAAATGATTGCGGTAATAGACAACAAATTAAATGTATTATAAATAACGACACGGATAAAAAAAAAAGTGCAACAGTCATTTTAAACATTGCTACAACATTGTTGCTATTTCACGCTATTTCCAAAATTTGCTATTCTCGCTGAAAAAAACAGCTTCTAGCAGTGATCAAACGACGGTAGAATAAATAGCTACTCGCAGCGAGAATTCAAAATCCAACATGGCGTCCATTTCGGAGTTATCGATTCGAAGACAAACCTTCGGATGCCGGTATTCAGGAATCTGTCCGTCGTCGTGTACATACGATAGAGTAACAGCCAGTTTCGTGCACAAATAAAACCACACTACGTTTCGGGAGGACAACTCCCGTCTTCAGGTAAAAATAAACACTAAAACATTTTAAAAATTCATGGCAGTATCTGGCAAGTCACCGGGTTTTTAAAATGTTTTCTATTTTTACCTGAAGACGGGAGGTTGTCCTCCCGAAACGTAGTGTGGTTTTATTTGTGCACGAAACTGGCTGTTACACTATCTTATCTGCAAAAAGTGCTGAAACGTCTCAATCAACGTTGTCGTGTACTGCAGTAAAAATTGTTTTCTTGTTGTCATAAATCGACGCTGTCATGTTGCAAGCATCGCACGTCGTGTCGCGAGGCACGAAGAGAAAATTTGCGTCCGCGTTGTTGCCATGGTTACTACGTATAGACAACTTGAAAGCCGCATTCTCCGACAAAGGCGATAAGCAGTCAGCAGATTTAGTATTGACCAAGTAAAAGCTAGTAAGCGAGAAATTTGTCCTTGCGTAAACGCGCCCTTAGGGCTCGTTTACGCAACGACAGTTTTCTCGCTCACTAGCTTTTACTTGATCAATACTAAATCTGATGGTGGCTTCTCGCCTTTACCGGAGTATGGGGCTTTCGATTGTCTATGCGTATTAGTAACCATGGCAACGACACAGACGCAATTCTTCTCCTCGTGCCTCGTGACACGGCGTACGATGCTTGCAACATTTGAGCGTCGATTTATGACAACAGGAACACAATTTTTACTGCAGTACAAGACGTCGAACTGTTTTTTGTATGCCGTCATTCGATGGTTTGTCTTCGATTCGATAACCACGAAATGGACGCCATGTTGGATTTTTAATTCTCGCTGCGAGAAGCTATTTATTCTACCGACGTTTGATCATTGCTAGAAGCTGTACTTTGAGGGAGAATAGCAAATTTTGGAATTAGCGTGAAATGACAACAATCTTGTAGCAATGTTTAAAATTACTGTAGCTCTTTGTTCTTTATCCGTGTTGTTATTTATAATACATACAATTTGTTATCTATTACCGCATTCATTTAGTAGCAACGGGAAACTAATCATAAATAAATAACGGTTGACTAGCAAATAGCATTCGGCGAGCGAGAAGGCCTTTTTGCGTAAACGCGCCCTTACGCTTTACCGCGAGAAACCGTGCGAGATTTTGGGAGCTGCTTTGCATACTTTAAACGCGCCTGACGTTTCTGCTCCCATTTTTCGCGCCATTTTACCGATTCTTGCATCTCACTGGCTTTTGATTTTTCCGATGAATCGACACAAAATTGGCCTAACAAACGAACGAGTACGCAACATCAAACGTAAGCCGGACCGCTCCAATTGCTTAAATTGTTTTAAAGTGCAATAACCTACCAGTACAATCGACAACGCGACTGAAAATCGCAACGTTTGTTATCAGAAGGAGAGCACCGTCACAAGCGACCATCGTAAACGCATGCCATTGTTTTGGTTTCAACGCAACTACGTCAGCTACTCTCGTCTTGTGTTATCTGGTAAGAATTTATCGTTTTGTTTTAATAATGTGTAATTTAACGTTCAGTAAATATTGAGCGATCAGATATTTCATAATTATTCATTAATTTCGTTAAAAGCTACTGGCTAGTTAAAACAAACCTTTTTGTTGGTTTCGAAAAACCAAGCGTCGTCTGCTTCGAGGATTGGTTTGGGAGCAAAAACGTCACTAACTGAATCTCGCTCGTGTACCTTACCACGAGAAATAGCTGTGCTATAGCTCAGACGCGTTCAACTGAGTGGGGCTACCCTATCAAAGCTACGTATAATCCAAGCTCCCTGGATGACACGATAACATGTGCGAATTAAGACCTGTTTGGACGGGTAATTCGGCAGCAGTGACGGTGTCAGGACTGAATTGTTTGGGGGGGGGGGGGGGGGCGACAGAGGGCACATCGGGCAACAGAGTGGGCCAAGAACTTTTTTTCAAGACAGCCGCATTAGATAAGACACTTTTATTCCGTTTAATTGAACCTGAACGTAACATAAGCTTCAATGCAGTACATTTTTTTTCTAAAATACTCCCCCCCCCCACCCATAAACCCACAAAATCAACTAGGCTACATATATATTGAAAAGTTGCCAAAAAAAAATCAAAAAAATAAATCAATACATAAACAACCTTAACTAAAATTTAAAAAATAAAAGCTCAGTTTATTAATTTGATTTAAAGTTATGCCTGCAAGTTTTTATTATTATTTTATTTTCTGGTGGTGACCTGAGTGTTTAGATCGAGGGGAGGGGGGAGTAAAATATTTGGAGGGGTGGGGGATCATGGCCCACCCTTAGCGCCGTCACTGTTCGGCAGGAGGTGACTCTCTTTAAGCGATGTATTAATCCGCCGCCACCTTAAACATCCCTCCTCCCCATCCGAAACTTTTCTGAGGTGTGCATAATGTAGATGTCACTGCACGAGCAGAAGAAAATATCATTAATATGCCACTGGTTATTAACATTTATCCCAAAGAGCCTGAAGGTTTGTCACAACAAGAGGCAAATAAATATTAAATTAAGCGTGCAACATTAAAGCTTTCAGTTTCTAAAAGTAACTGTTAAAGTTAGCGATACATTCATACAGAATTCCATAACTTGCTTCCGTCATACGACAAACAAACTTTCCCTGCCTAATTATTTATGGTGAAACAGTAGAGGTGCAGTTTTATCTGAGAATGGAATTATCTTAACAGTGCCAACAGCTTGCAGCGATGGCGCCGGGCCTTATTGCCAGGGGCTTGTCAAACACGTGGAAAATTTTAAGCTGATTAACTATTCCAGTTGTTGAAATATTGAGTTAAATGCGGAACGACGAGCTCACTTCCGCTGTTAAATCGAAGACGTTGTTTTGGAATAAACTTCACTCCGCAGCAAATACAGTGAGTTTCCAGATATGCAAACCTAAACAACTTCTTCAGTATATTTGTAATTCAGCTCTGTGTAGATAAAAATGATCAACAAAAGTTGGCTACATTCAGTGGCGTATATAAATATTTTTCGGGGTGGGGGGGGGGACCAAATTTTACGCCCCCTTTGCGGCCTAGCTAGAAAACGTATGACCACAAAGAGCGAGTAAAAATATTTCTCCAAGAATTTTTACGCTCCCTCTGCTCGTTTCTTTTTCTCTTTTTTTTGGGGGGGGGGGGGGGGGAAGGAAAGCGTTTTCACCTGCCCTCCTCCCTCCCCCCCCCCCTCCCGCCCTCTCCCGGTTCTTTGTTGTCACTGGCTCCGTTGCGTTTGTTGGTTTACTAATTATATTCACAACTGTTTCATTATTTTTTTAATATTTTAATTTTGATCTGTTACCGGATAGAAACTATATATACTGCTTAAGGAGTCTGGTCCATCCGACAGTTTCATCCTGAGATTTTCTGTATTATGGGCCCGGGATGGGGGAAATTGGGGTTAGCGTGCTCACGGTAAAGCCGGGCGTGGTGATTTTTTTTTTTTTTTTTTTAGTTGTTGCTGCAGGGAGGGGGAATCCTAACAACAGCGGAGAAAGATGTTGAAAATTTTTGCCTCTAAAAAGTGTTCTTCTTAGATTAAAAATAACCTCTTTCTTAGTATCTCCTGCAAGGAATTGTTCTTTGTCACCACCTCTCCCCCCCCCCCCCAAGCATTATTACGTGAATCTGTTAAGAAGTAGCTCATTTCGAAGGATGAACGGGCGTAAATATGCCGCCAAGCTTCGGGGAAAATGAGCCACAATTGCCCCTTCCAAGACCGTGGGGATAAAAAGCGATGTATGTGGCAAAATGCTATTCGCATGGCACGAATGCACTGCAGCACAGTGAAAGCAGGCGATGTCTTGCGTCCTTGGTGATTCCACACCCACAAGAGATCTGAACTCTTCGCATAGCCAAGTATCATTCCTCCGTCGGCTCACCATACAAAACATTGGTAATGTACTATAAAACTATGCTGTAAACAATGAGGAAAATTTAATTGACGGTCAGTTAGCTAAGGTTAAGAGACGGATCCATCCAGCGTGATAAGTACAAAAACGATGAAGTAGTACATTTGAGTAAAGTCTAAGTACCTGCATCACAAGGCAATTCTATCGTTTAACTGCACATCTTTGCATTCCATAGGGGTTCTATCCAGTGTAGCCTCCTGTTTCTGCATATTCTGTTACCCACCCATCTGTCGTCTTACCACCCCGTCCCACGTTTTCCATGTATTTTATTTTTTTTATTGGGTGTGGGGGGATAGTATACAAGCCAGAAATTGCGTGTTTTGTTAATACACGGTGGTCAATAAAAAACCGAAACGGGAATTTGTGTCTTGCGTCGTAAAAAAAAAAGGTATACTACCTTTCTGGATCAGACATTTTGGGTCCGAAAAGGTTGGTCGTGTTTTGTCAAAATTGCTGACAGCAAAGCAGTTTGACACATGATATTTCAATTGAGAGGTTCGCCTACGTTCACACACCTCCAATAGCTAAGCAGAGCGATTCGATGTTTATTTACATTAATATTGTAGTCAGGAAGACCGTTCAACTCTCGTTCTGTGTAGTCTGCATTATGCCCACAGGAATCGCAAACATCGGAACATCGGACTCGCAATCGGAAAAAAGGGTAAATAGCACTAAAAAGCGCTAATGGCACTAAAAAAAGGGCAAATGGTACAGCAAAAGAGAAAGTATCCCTAAAAAAAGGGCAATTGTCACTAAAAAAAGGGCAAAGAGTAAAATGTTCAATAGAAAATGTAAATAAAGGCAGGCACTTTTTTTCGGACCTCTACAAGAAGAGGTCTAAAGAAATAGGTGTGTAAAAATAACTAGTAATGACCGGCCATACTGAGATTGGAACACTGGAATAAATTTTGCAATCCTCGAATAGCCTTAGTTTTAATAATTTTTGCCTTTGTTTTGTTTTGGTTTGAATTTTCTACCGAAAAGGCATCCAAATAAAAAAGGTTTTTTCTTTCAATGGGACTATAGGCTTTCATAAATTCAAGGAAGGTCGTTTTGTCGGTGGTTGTGAGGTTTTTTCCTCCCTTCTTTGGTATAGGTAGCTACTGTGGAAGCATTCTGATGACTCGTTCAGTTTGACAGATGTCCAGCTGGGTAAACGTATTTCTTGCTGAGTTGCTGAGTCTTCCCTTTATCCCTGTTGACCAATCAGAGCCATGCTTCGTTCGACAGTATATGAACACACGTCACCGTCAGATGTATAGCCAATCACGGCTTGACCTTCGGTACCCCTTGTCTTTCCTCCTAACTGATAACTCCGGATCAACTGACGTGTACGTTGGGGGGTATGTTGAGGGCTAACTACCTCCGAGGTAGCTAACCCTCAACTTACCTCTTGACTAATATCACCGAACATTTCGGGAGCCCACGCACATTCTGTGAGCCGAGCTATTCGACAAAAAACCTACGACGCCACTTGGAAAAAGCATTACGACAGTTAGGGCCGCATGGTGCGGCCAGTGGTCGTGGTGGCCAAAAAAACACGGCGACGTGCCGCGCGGCCACGTCCGTTTTTCATTCATAAGTCTCGATCACGTGGTGAAAAATGAACCCGGAGCAAGTATGGTCGCCCTGTGGCCACCTGCACGTCGCCCGGGGTCCCAGTGGCCACAGCGACAGGCTGGCCGCTGCGGTCAAGTGCGCGTTGCTACATACACCGTAAGCATTCTCGTTCGTCACAGCGACCTAGCTGCGCGGGGGCCCTTCCCTTTTTACGTTTTCCCGGGGTTGTGGGGTAGTAACCCCGGGAGGTAGACTACCACAGAGCTAATTTACCTCGTGACTGTTATCCAAGGCGTTCATCTGGGAAAAACCCAATGAATGTAAGCTAGAGACAAAACCTTATGTTTATCCTTTTTTTAGTCTTCTGTACAGCCATACCGGCAGAGAAGACTATTGCAACGACTTTGTCCGTCCATCCGTCCGTCCGTCCGTCGCTTTTTTCAACTTCGCAACGATACCAGATAGAGACAACCACTGTTTACAACGTTAGATTCAGTGTGAGAAGTTAGGTAAATAACATGGCAAATTAAAACATCGTTACTTCCTTATAGCTAATAGAATTCTTCGACGAAACTAAATTAAATGATAACATTTGATCGTCGAATTAAAATCCTAAATTAAAATCCTTGATAAAAACAAATGGATTTTAGCTTCGTTTAAAATAGTCTCTTCGCATTTTTGCATGAATGAATAGGCTTACCGTCGAACCAAATTCTCCATGCAGGGAGTGGGGTCGGTAATGTCGGGCGGAATTAGCTTATGAGATGGGTTGGGGTGAAGGATGGCTCAGTGATGGAACGAAATTACTATTGAAACAGGAGTTGCCATTGATGTTAATTTAATGGTTCAGTTCTAAGATGTTTGGGCTCGCCTGCCATGACATTATCCCTGCCAATAATAATACTAATGGGATGAGGGTGATTGTAGTGAAAGATTTGGAGCCATGAATAGTTAAATTTGGGCAGTTGGAGGACTAATGGTGGACAATTTCTAATATATTTTCGAAAGAGGACTTACTTGGTTACAGGAAAAGAACAGAATGAGGGTTGGGGATTTTACTATATTGTTACCCTAGCACTGAGCTATTACATTGTTGGCTAGGCATTGCACCAATTTACAATCTTATATTATAGGTACACAAGTTTTACATTATTATTAACAATTGTTCATGACAATACAGTGTACAAAGAGTTATTGGAGGAAAAAGGCAAACTGAGAAAGAGGTCTGCCAGGCAAGGTAGATTGAGTCAAAGTAGCTAAGACCACCGTGAGTGCAACGTCCAGCCGGGCTGACGAGTGTCGGGTCACCATGGCAGACCAATCCCTACATCCATTAGGCCTATCTGCTACTTACGAAATTAAAACTGTATTTTAAAAAATGAAAATTAGGCCTAAAAGCATGTTACCATGGCAACGTCAAGTTGCTACGAGTCGCTGTTGGCTTCATCAACAGCGTCTCTCTCGTCACTTCCCGACTACCACTGATCTATATATAAGCTACGTTGCGCGTTACGTTGTAACACTGTAACTGTGCGCCTGAAGGCGCACCGTGTTGCAAAAATGAATATGCTTACTACAATCCATATCTCCGTTAGCTGCTACTTGCGAAATTAAAACTTCTGGTTAAAATTAGGCCTAAAAGCTGACAATTACGCCTAAAATGTAAAATAGGCCTAAAAGCTAACATATTTTTAACCGGCAACTGTGATGGCTACTGCTTTTATATTAGTATAACAGAGATAGCTGTTGTAGTGAATTATAGAGGTGTGCCCCTCAACATTGGAAGTGGAGGAACTGTACAGAAGACCGGTGCGACTAGGCAGTCGCTGCAGCCGCTTGTTGTATGTAGTGCTTGACATAGTCCCTACTAAGAATGGTTATACCGAATTGCATTCAAATTTGTTGTTAGTATATTTAGATGAGTTTGACTTTATTCTTTCTGACTGACGAGTCACCTTATTGCCTGACATGCTGGAGGTCTGTTATTCCTGGGGGAGGGAGACACATTTAGAAAAAAAAAATAACACCTTATCGAAAACCTGGCACCTAACATAGACAAAATAAATCATTTAATCCCCAAACTTTCGACTTTCACTCCATACTTTCTCAAGGACAAAAAAAAAAAAAACCTACAGAATAAAATCCTGTTAACAAACAGTACAAAAGCGTCATTTTTATTTAGAAAAAATAAATTGGCGTCCAGTCAGGTATGTAATAAAAGTAATGATGTAGCCTATAACTTCTAATAAAATGGCGAGCATTAGAATTTTTTAAAGACGAGTGGTGTAGAGTGCGAAAAAATTGCACTACTGTGTGCGCGGTGTATCTTGAGTCCTGCAAGTAGTGAGCGGCTACGTCTTCCTGGATGGGGTGGCTTTAATCCATGGCCGCCATTGTTTAGTAACCATTTTGGATATCAACAAGGCACTCTGCTACTGAAAACGTACAATCGATTATCTGTGTTCGTTCTGCGGAGAACTCAAGATAAGTCGCGAACACTATATTGTTGGGTTAAATGTAAAAAAAAACAAAAAAACAATAATAATGGCGCTTTTGTAATGTTCGTTACAGGATTTTATTATGATTATTATTTTTTGTTCTGTTTTGACAAAGCACTGAATGAATGAAAATCGGAAATTCAATGATTAAAGGGCTTTAGTGTGTACATGTGGACGAGGTAATATCATTACGGCGAGGAACAGTGTAACCGTGAGTATTACTATTCAACACACCTCCTACATAGCGAAACTGTTTAAAAGCGCCTGGCTTAAGCTAACATGGGCAATATGGTGATATTAGTATACTACTACGGAGAAGGAGGCAGAGAATTCGCCCGTGTTTGCGCGGTACTCTAAGTATGTACTGGTAATGCATTTACAAATTAAATTCAAGAATAGGCTCCGTAAAGAGCGGTAGTGCAGTGAAACCACAAACGAACGTAGCACGCATACATAATAACGTTTCAGCAGGATGGAACAACAGGAAGGATGGCTAATTAAATAGGCCCCTAAGCGTGCCGATCCACATACGAGTTTATTTAAGGTGAACGTTGTAAACGCGGCGTTCTTAATCTATTGACAGTCATTTGAAATGCAGCGCGCAGCATCTTTAAGTAGCGAAGCACTAACGGTCGGTTTTAAAGGTGGAACGTAATGAAACTTTTTCGAGTAAGCCGCACAATATTATGCCCTATATTCTTCTATGGCGCTATGGAACACAGATATAATCAACTGCATGTTTTTGGTAGCCGAGTGCCTTGTTGATATCCAAGACGGTTACAAAAACAATGGCGGCCGTCGATTAAAACCGTCCCCTCCAGGCAGACGAAGCCGCTCATAAAATACCAGCAGGACTCAAGATACGCCGCGCGCACAATAACATAAGATGTTAATGCCACCGCGTGTTTAGCTGTTCTTTCCTGAGTAAAGAAAATATTGCCAGAGACTTTGTTATAATTCGCCGAATAAATTTAACAGTTGCCAGAGATTTCTTGTTTCTTTCCTGACTAAATGTGCAGTGTTGTTCGTATCTTTAGTCAAGATTCTAGACTCTACGAACAACGAAATTCGGATTAGTTTTCTTTAGTCAATGGCTCCAATAATTAGTTTTCTTTAGCTCCAATGGCGTAATAAATATTTTTTTCTGGGGGAAGGGGACATAATTTTACGTCCGCCTTTACTTTCTCTGCTAGAAAACGAAGGACTACTTTTTTCGTTTTGTACGATTATTCTTGTTTTACGTAATACGGCTTCACAAAAAGTAAAAGTTTTGAAGAAAATACCTAACACATGGATTTTTTTTAAAGGATTTTTACGCCCGCTCGGTTCGTATTTTTTTTTTTGGGGGGGGGGGGAGGCACTTGTGCCTTGCCCCTACCCTCCTCCCCCTTCCCCCTCTACGATCCTTAGTTCGCCACGGTGAAGAGTGCCGACATTTGTAGCATTTTCTTTTCTTTTAGGAAAAAGCAACGAGTATTTCTAAGAAAATAAAAGAAAATCCCACAAACTTCGACGTTCTTGCCCAACTAAAGACAAATAAAAGAGGGAAACAAACCAAATAGCAAAATCACACACTAGAAATGACGTAGTGCAGTAAGCCACCTTCCTACACTTATGTTTCGTCGGCGGTGTGACCCGATGGGGCAAGGGGTAATCGTCTAACTGGAAAATCGCACAATTGGAAGAACGTATACAGTATAACAGTGTAATGGAAAATCATCTAACAAAAAATTCGTATAATGGAAAATCGTCTAATGTCCCCGCCGCGCTCACTGCGGCTATACACATAGCATCAGAAACCGCAGCTATATTACCACGCAGCTATATTAATGTCCAGTTAGACGTTTATCCATTATACGCTTATCCATTATACGATATTCCGTTTCGATGATTTTCCAGATTTTTTTTAGGCAGATATTAGACAATTATCCCATTAGACGATTTTCCAGTTAGACTTTCGTCCGACACCCCACTCGGATTCGAACTGATAACCCTGCAACGGATTGGGTCGTCATTCCGTCGTCATTCCGACGAAACACACGTGAATAACCGTGGCTTTTCTGGTGTAGGATTTTCGCTGTTTGGCTCGGTTTCGTCTTTCCTTTACATAATTTACAGCGATTTGCATTTATTTAACAAAAGATAACAGAACTGCTGGAAACTCACTGCCGGAATATCCGAAAAAGGAAATTCCGTGTCCGTTTTGCTCGCTATTCGTCTGCTGGAGTCTCCAATTTTAGGTGTCTATTGACACGTCACCAATGAAGGAAAAATAGTGAACTATCCCCTATCACATGCAGTAATAAGTTCAGCCATCCACTATAAGTGCAGTTCACTTACTGAGTGCAGGTATATAGTTCAACTGCAAAACCGAATCGTAAAAATTCTTTTTAACGAATATAGAAATTTAAAATCTAAACAAATATACAGGAAAATAAAAATTCTCAAGATTAAACAACTTAAGAGATTTCGTTGTGGTTCTGAAAAAAAAAATATTTTAATTGTGACCACAAACTAAGCTGAAGTCTATAAATATTAATTATTTCAAGAAAACTCCATATCGATCTGAAATGCCTTTTCCCAAGAATCAATATGGCAAACAAACAAACAAATATAAAATTCCTATACTATCTTTAATGAAATCCCATTTCAACTGCTCCAAATTTGGTGAGATAAATGAGATTAAAAATAAACTATTAGACTGCTTCTTGCATAATCAAGAAATCGATTAAGCAATGCCCGGATTAACCTACGGACTGATTAAAAAAATCCTAATTATAAACCAAAGTCTCATAGCAGAAATGAAGCAACCGCAATGACGACCCCCGGAAGGGGAACAATGAAAACGTGCGAGTGTGTCAATTCTTTGGCTTGAAGTTGAAACTGGGAAGTTGTTGCCCTGAAAATAAGTTGAAATTGGCACATTGTTGCCTCGACTAACAATTTGCTCTAACAATAATCCTTCTAATTAAACACCCTGGTAATCTCAAGGGCAAGTATTACATGACATCATGCACATTTCTTTTTCACACGGTACGCATCGCTTAAGCCACAACGAAAGACTGCGAGTGGGGGGGGGGGGGGACAAAGTGAGCTGTTACCATTAAGCAAACGGTCCCGGCTCCCGGTTCCCGTACGTGTTCAACTACGTATAACAAAGAAGAGAAAGGGAAGGAAACCAAGAGGAGTTCGTAGGTTAAAAAAAAATGCGTTCAGGGATGACAATAAAACATAAGAAAGCTCCACGCATCAAACGGGTGAACAGTACCTTATATTTCGAAGCTGTCGTAATTTGGCTTCATTATTCAAAGAGGTAAAAAATTACATTTTTTACCTCTTTGAATAATGAAGTCAAATTAGGACAGCTTCGAAATATAAGGTACTGTTCACCCGTTTGATGCGTGGAGCTTTCTTGTGTTTTATTGTCAACCAAGAGGAGAGGGAGAGGACGGAATAAAGGGAGAGGGGAGGGCGAGGATTGGCTGAAAGGGGGAGTGTTACGCAAACAAAAATCTACTGTTGCAGTGAACGATCAGGCAGCACCGAGCAAATACTGGGAAACAACCACGGGTGAAACAAATCCCCGGGCGAAGCCAGGTACGATGCTAGTATATATATGTACATAAAAAAAATATACATGTGGAATTCGCATTTAGTGATTATAATTTATTTTAGTATTTAAACTAATACGTTGTGTTTATTTTTGTTTCTGATGCCTCCTATGAATCTATGTATACTGTTCAACAAATATTTGGTTCAATAATATTTTCTCGTTATTCGTATTCATGTGCTATTCTATTGTACCTGTCTTATACGCCGGTATACACACAAGTTCACCATGAACTTCGAGCCGTCGTAATATCAGTTAGCTCATTTTAGGAATGACGAATTCGGTTGACCAACCGCCGGAGAAATACACGAAATCACAGATTCCCTTTAACATAGTCGGCGTGCTGGAAGTCTGAGAAGATGAACGAGCACTGTCTGTAAAGTTAGTAGTCCGCACGAAACACAATTTGGTTAGACGTTATCATCATTTTTTTTTTTTTTCCTTTTTCGCGGTTCTCTTTATAAAAATGGTGCGGTTCCGAATTCTTAAAAAAAAAACAATTCAACCAGTCCCTACATCATTTAAATCCGTTATTTATTTTTCCGTTTTAAAACTTCCAAGGTTTATTTAGCACGCTAAACACGTGCTGTTCAGTACAGCCTATATACACGGAATCGCGAAGAGCCAAGCTTGATTTGTGGCTCTGTCAACACCTTTAATCTCAACGCCACAAAATCGGCGCTAATTAAGATTTATACCCTGTTCCGGGGGCCCTGAGTGATGGCTCGTTGTTCACCTATACCTTTACTCGCACGCTGATTGGTTGTAAATTATTCGGCGAGCATGGCGACAAATTTATTCTCTGCGGTTACGACAGATTAGGTCCGATAAATCCGAAAGGGGCCAGTATGATATGCGTTTATACATATATATAAATATGCAGCCTCTTCGTTGTAGCGAGAACGATGCATCCATCGATTTGGCTATTAAGGGGGGTTAACTCTTAGTGCAAATGGTTGTAACGCCTCTTTCGGGGGCGCGTCACACGACACAAGAGTCACGATTTGACCATTAATAAACGTCGTTTGCGATCTATTACAGGGTGCAATAATTATTCGGAACGCCCCCCCTCCCCTCTTTTCGCAAGTTTAGTTGAACGACTTCTCTCTTCCGTCTAATGTCATTTATAATCTGGTCAATCTCCAGGCAATCAATCATGCCAGAAAGTCGCCATCGGCCCAATAGCCAGCGAATTTTGAAGTCAGAGGCCACACGTTCACACTATTATGAAATGAATCGTAACAACGTTTCACGTTTTCCTTAATTCCTTAAGTTAAGCAACATTTAGGCCTGAAAGTGGTATTATTTCACAAATTTCGGTTTTTACCCCTTTGAGTATTTATGATTCCGTTTAACCTTCTACCGGATTAGATGCCACAAAGTTACGGACGGTTTGTTAGGAACATTATCTCAGTGGTTGCATCTTTTACTTGTTGAGGATGGCAAAGAATTCGTGTTTTGCTCATTTATGTGCCATCTTTGTCACCCGACTAATCAAAGTTTTGTTCAACTTAATGCCGTAAATCGCTCATTAACAACCCTGGCAAAACCACGGCCCACCCCCTAAAATGCTTTAAGGCCAGAAATCGTGAAATTAGTTACAGACGCACCCTCCCCCCCCCCCCGCCCCTCGGGTTTTTACTAGGCTGTAACTGGGTTATTTCACGATTTTTGACGTTAAAGCATTTTAATCGTAATTTTTCTGCTTGAAATTGAGTGAAAGCTTGATGCTACTAATTTCAATAAATGACCTCTCATCCTACTGTCACCTCTGATGGTGAAAAAGGGGCTATAATCTAATCACACAAAATTGTGTACAAGATTAAAAGTATAAGTATGAGGTTTGTTTTTAATCTGTGCAATTCAAGAGAATCTGCATTTAAGAACTTAAGACGGTCACTGTAACCTTTGCCATTAAGTCCAGGTAGACATATATATGGTAAACGTTCGCTGCGTCGACTCAATGTGGTCAATGTCCTTTATGAGGTGAGGCGACCAGACTGGGTTTACATATTCAAGAATCGGTCTAACATACACACAGAAAGCCCAAAATAATGTCATATGATCATGGAACATACAACATCTTTTAATCATGCTGTTCGTTGTCGTGCAGTTTTAACAGTGTGATTGTAATGAGAGGCGGCACCTTTCAGGTCACTTGTAAACCAAATGCCTAGATCTTTAATCTTGAATAAGTGTTTAAAGGTTCGTCGACAAAAAAGTAATTAAAGTTTAAGTTTTTTTTTGTTCCAATGTGGAAGGTACTACATTTTTGAGCACATATAGGTAACAGCCATTTATCAGACCAGTTAACAACAGATTTTAAGGCAGAAGACGATTCCAAATGGACATTATTATGTTATGATGTGCTTGTACAATTTGACGTCATCAGCAAATTTTGTCATTTCCATGTTTTGAGTGTCAACTGCAAAAACAACAAGGGACCAATGGTTGATCCCTGAGGGACGACACTTGTTACAGGCTTTATAATAATACAATATTTCTGTCACAAAATGGCAGATGGGTAAGAAAGGGTTGTGGGGTCAACCGCTTACAACTCATCCAACCTAAAAATTTAACATGAAGTAAGATGTTCGAGCGTACGACAACAAATCAATATCACACGATATCTCGTCATACAAAATTTAAACCGAGCAGTTAACCAAATTCTAGTCGTTTCAGATGTTTTCGTAGACACACCTCCTTCAATTTGCGTTTAAAAACAGCAACCGACACAGCCGAGACGACTTCCTCACCAAGCGCATTGCAAACAGGCACCACTCGCATGCAGTGCGAAGAAATATTACCTGCAATTAAGTCTAGACCGCGGACCTACGAGTTTTAGGTGGTGCCCACGCGTTTTGGTATAGTTATGCAGTTCAAACAGTGGTAGGTCGAGAGGCAATAGTAGAATTTTGTATGTTAAAATTATATCCGCCTTCAGACGGCGCAACTCTAACGATTCCAGGCCGCTGCCGATTTCAACCGCTGCCTGTAAGTTAAGCTGCGCATGCCAGGTATAGCCTTTGTGAAATGGCGCTGGACCGCCTCAATTTGGGCGATGTCCTTCAAAAGGCATGGCGACCAAACCTGACTTGAGTACTCCAAAATTGGACGCACGTAAACGTTAAAAGCCCACTACAATATTACAACACTCCCGGAAGTGAAACATCTGCGAACAATGGCCGCACGTTGATTTGCAAGCATTGAAATGTAATTGCAATAATCTATCACACTGGCATCTGTCTGACAAACATCAGAAATCCAGTTCAGCCAGAACATTTCCCCCGATTCCTAAACATGCAAGTTTAGCGCGAAGTTTAACGTGTGAGATAGAGTCAAAAGCTTTTACGTTGTCCATTAGGATAACATCAGTAGGAACGTCGGATTCCGACTACAATGTCCAATCATCAAGACACAACAGCAGTTGAAGTGTTGAGGATCCACCACCCAGAAATCCAAATTGGGTTCTGTAGACATGCCCATGAGCTCTAAGAAAGTCTACCAGCTGATCTCGAATGATACGTTCCAGTATCTTACAAGGTACAAAAGGTAATGAAATTGGGCGATAAATGCCAGGCTTGGCTGAGTTTCCTTTTTTTTTTTTGTAAATAGGGGAAACAAGAGGTTTCTCCAGCTGGTAGGAAGTTTCCCAGATCTGAGAGAGTAACTCAAGATTTTAGTGAGGAGCAAACTCAGCTCTTAACCAAATACCTTATAAAAAGCAGCAAAAAACCGTCACGGCGCTGGACTGCCTCAATTTGGTCGATATTCTTCAAAAGGCATGGCGACCAAACCTGACTTGAGTACTCCATAATTGGACGCACGTAAACGTCAACAGCCCACTTCCAAATTACAACACTCCTAGACGTGAAACATCTGCGAACAATGGTAGCACGTTGATTTGCAAGCATTAAAATGTAACTACAATAACAATATTCTATCACACTGACATCTGTCTTACAAACATCAGAAATCCAGTCCAGCCAGAACAAGCACACCGTAAAAGCAAATGTCTATTTTTAAAAGACGAAAGTATTGCCTTGACAGCCTGACGAGTAGAGAAATTTACATCACTAAAAGTAAAGTTAGTCCGTTTGGAAAACGTCGGCATTATATCATTATTGCGGCGTCTCTCGCTCGGCCGAGCAATTATGACCTTCAGAAGTCGATTATATGCTTGGTTTTAGTCTTCTGTACGGCCGAAAAGCTGAGAAAACTATATTGCAGCCACTTTGTCCGTCCGTCGCTTTTTTCAACTTCGCAACGGTACCAGATATAGAGACAAACGGTTTTCACCATCATACAGCGACCAAAAATTGGTTTAAAAACAACGGCAAATTAAAATATCCTTATACTAATAATGGTTTCTAGACGTAAAACTCGATTAAATGACTTGAGTTGAAGTGCAACCTTCGGCTGCTGCATTAAAAGTAAGGCTGAACCGAACACATTTTTCCTACCGAGCCAATCCCGAACCGAGCGCTCAAAAAATGCCCGGTGTACCGAGTAGAACCGAGCATCCTTATTAATCTGCACTTGCTAAATACCAAGCAGATTTCTACATACAATTTTTTTTTTCCACGAAAACAGCCTGGTTTAGCAGAAACCATAGGCTACTATTAGTTCGCATACTGTAATTGATGACTATCCACATACCTGGGGTAGCTCACTTGAACCTGCATTAACAACCATTATTATAACAAATCAAGTATTTTTTTAGGAGTTAAAAGCTTTTATTAGCTTAAAAGTAACTTAACATTTGACCATTCAAAACAATTAAATGTGTGCAGTTGACTTTTGCTAAAACACTGTTTTTTTCTTGATGAAGGTGAGTTTCTTAACTGTTTTAGGTTTCCGAGATGGGCGTAATGGAGTGACAATACGCGTTGCTCGGCTCGGTGAAATGGACGTAATTGCTCGGTCTACCGAGCATTGTCGACCGCGAGAATCGGCTCGGCAACTAGAAATCGGTACAGCCTTAATTAAAACACATACAGGAAAACACGCAACAGTTAACAAAAGGATTTCGTTAAAGACACACAATAGCGTAATTCAAAATAGTCTCGATATCGTATTGCGTGGATACATAAGCGTACTTTCTTGACCAAATTCTGCTACTTACGGAATTAAAACGGCAGGTAAAAAAAAATTAGGCCTTAAATCACATTGCCACGGCAACGTCAAATCTCCGTACCGCGTTACGTAAATAAATAAGCGTACTTTCGAACTCAGCTCTCCTTTTCAATTTTCCTTAATATTTCTTTCAACTCTCCGTTAGCTGCTACTTACGAAAATAACACGGCAAGTAAAAAATTAGGCCTAACAGCAGACAATTACACCAAAAATCTAAAACTAGGCCTAAAAGCTAACACATTTTTTAACCGGAAATTGTCATGGTTACTACTTTTAGTTATATAATAGGGAGCGTTGTTGCAGTACGTGCAGAGGTGTGCGCCTCAACATTTTCGAAAGTGGTGGAAGTGTACAGAAGACCGGTTGTGACTAGGTAGTCTCTGCAACCGCTTGTTTACAATGTTAATCTAAGCTTACAGTTTACATCATTCATTCCCCCGCCGAATTACAACATATTTGTTCACTAGACGAAGGACGCATAAATAACGGTTGGTTTACTGGTTTCGTGAAGAGCTGGTTCACCAGTTCGATGTTCGAGTCACGTCACTAGTGTGAAACCCGCGTGTATGAAGGTATATTCTTAATGAGTTTCGCAGTTAGCTTTGTCCGACTTAGGCTACTTTAGTTATTTAAATATGGCGAAAGTTTTAGAAACAAATCGATCAGTTTCTTTAAAACACTTTGCCGTCTCCTGTCAGAGTTCGTACAAAAAAACTTTCACTTCAAATTCGAATACTTTTCCAGGAGAATCAGTTTTTTGGGGGGTCATTATCAAATTGAACGGTTCACAAAAAATTACAACTTTCACGAAAGTATAATGCACTAACAGCTTTTTTTAATTAGGCCTATTCCAAAAACAAAACCGCTAAACCGTAGAGAGCATGACGTAAGTATATGCTTCTAAAAAGCAGTGAGACAAGAAAAACTCCAGGAACGCATTTCCACGAGTCATTATTCGTTTTGAATCCTTACTTTCGTTTATCAAAAGCAATCATAATCCAAATTACATCAGTTTATTATTTGATTTTCGTTCGAAACCAATTCTACGTCATCTGAAGTAAATTAGTTAATGCGTAAATTAGTGAATGACGGTTGGAACGAATGACGTATTTGTTACACACAACAAATCAGAATATGTGCGGGTATATGGATAATAAATATGTTCAAAGTACGTAGAACTACATTGTTCTGTTAACATTTAAAAGCAATTTGCTACTGCAATTTCACGTAACATTTATTTATATTGCAATCTAATTGCCCGAGTAGATTGCAAATTATGCAAACATAGGAATAATATTATTAGTCGTAATAGTTGTCTAATTAGCCTAATTAGTCTAATATTATTAGTCTAATTAGTCGTAAAAAGGCTTAACGTCTAAAATACGGACAAGAAAAAGGCATATACGCAGAGTCGCACTAAAACGTGTAAAAGAAATTCCAGCATTCCAAAAAACGAGTGGAGCTTTTATACAACATGTATTACTGCAGCGGTGATGGCGTACACTGTGAAAACTATGTGTACTGACAGTACACATCAATGGGTACTTTCTCAGCCTCCACACGGCTGTGTACTGAGAGTACACTATTTGTGCACCTGGTAGTACACAAGCTGTGACGATAATGTGTACTCTCAGTGCACGGGCTGTGTACTGCCAGTACACAACTCATGTGGAGACTGAGAAAGTACACATTCATGTGTACTGTCAGTACACTTCTTCTTCAGATTGTACACCTCTTTCTCTTCTCTGTTCCTTTAGATTATTAAAAAAAAATGTTAGGCTTACATCCGTATTTCTACGCTAAAGCGTTATTCACCACTAATATCTGTTGTTTCTTTTCTTGTCCCAATAACAAGAACAACAAGAACATTGTAATAACCATAAAATAACTTATAAGAATCTGGGCCTTTTCAATACTTGTTTTTAAGCTGTACAAATTGTAAAATCGGTTCACTGGTTCGATCTTTAGTGAGAGCTTGATCCTTAGCTTGATCTTTAGTGAGAGCTTGAGGCTTGATCAACAGCAACAAGAATACCGTAGACACATTAAAATAGCGCACCAAAGGCTCTGGTCCTTGTTAATACCTATACATTTTAAGCTACAAAACGTGAAAATGCTTCAATGGTTCAATCTGTAGGTGCAAGCAAAATTTCCCCAAGATTTGCAACAACAACAAGAATGCTGCAGTCACATTAAAATAACGTTCCAAAGGCCTTAGGCCTGTTCACACGTAGTACGTTTTAAACTATAAAACTTGAAAATAGGTTCATTGGCTCGATCTCCTGATGAGAGCAGTCCCAATAACAACAACAATAAATGGCTATGATGAGGAGGCTAAACGGTTCTCTTGTAGTCATTAAAATTTTTCATGCAGCAAAATAGTACGACACGATCCCAGATACCTTATTTCGTTGTTCTATATCAGTTTTTGGGGAAAACTAACGGGTTTCAAAGTTTGACGTTTCCCCTTCAAGAATAACAACAATCAGTATTGCAGTCGCATTAAAATAGGGTTCAACAGGGCCTTGTTCCTTTTAAGCTATAAATATTGAAAATGTGTTCATTGATTCGATCTCTAAGTAAGAGCAACATTTCCCTAACAAAAAGAAAAAAGAACCAGATCATTGGTTCGATCTCCTGGTGTAAGGCCCTCCCAGCGCCCCCATGTCACCTCCGTAAAATTGATAACCAACCTCGTAACCAACAAATTCTTCCTAATCGTGCCAAAACATGAGTTGTGGTGCACAAGTCATTTTCAGCAGTACAAATCGAACCAGCCATGCAACCACCGTGAAATAACCCCAATGATCCCCCAGTGCCCTCTTCCTGAGGCTTGACCAACAAATTCTTGCAGATCGAGCTAATAGCAAGAAGTGTGGCACACAAGGCATTTTTAGCAGTACAAATGGAACCAGAAATTGTTGTGTCGCTCACTAGTTGTTAAAATGCGCGGACACCTTCCCTTGTATGAAACAGCGGGGGAAAATAAAAAGTCTAGGGGAACTCGCAAGAGGTCCCGGGTTCGTTTTGCGAGGTTTTAAGGCCGCGAACCAAACTCAAAAAAACCAAACTGTTAAGGATTAATTAAACACTAGCACCACATGATTCACATTCAATTGTAACGTAAGGAAAACACACTCGGTCAAACCTTTAGCTTCAAGAATCATAGTTTAATAAAGATGAGGGGGAGGTTTACAAGGAAAGGAGTGTTGGTCGGCGTCTCACTGGCTGAAAACAGAACAAGGCTTGAAACGATTATTTGAGACACTATGAGGCCTTGTAGAGATTTAATCGCTACAGGATTTTGGTTTGAAGCACAAGACTGTTTTGCGCAAAATGAAGCAACTTGGGTTTAGGAGGGCGTCTCGTGACGGACTATTAAATGGCGAATAACGATGACTTTGGTAATTAACTGGTGACCGTTAGGAAAACATGGGTCGTTGCGTCCCCAGCCCAACGAGAAGGAAGTGGGGGGTTGATGGATTTTGACGTCTCGTAACGGGTTAGAATTTGTAACGTCTCACAATGGTTGGGGTTTCATAACATCACGTAACGGATTTATGCTAATAACATCTCGTAACGGGTTTAAATGAGGGACGACAAGTACTGAACTCCCAAGTCCCAACTCAGCCACGAAGGAAACCTCACCATAGTAATGAGTAAAACGAGTGGGGGCCAGCTAACCAACACCAGAAAACGAAAGAGCAGATATCAGTAAAAATTACGATAGTTCATAATTTACCTTCTGATATTGTCCTGGCTCTGCTGCCGAGTTTAGGAAAGGCGACGACCACGACGAGACTTCCTAGATGGATGACATCCGAGACTGTCGGCGTGGGCGCGTGAATAAATTGGCATTGATTAAAAACATTGGTTAAAATACGTTAGTTGATCAGGCTAAATGTTAAAAACTCAAGTCCACAGACTGACAGCATGCCTGCGACGAAAACCAACAGACAAGGCCACCGTGTCCTGCACGTCAGATTGGAGAGTGACGGCTTGTGTGAAGTGACGCGTAGCAACCAATCAAAGCAGGTTATAAGGGGGAAAGGGAATTTGCATAACAGGTGACGGGGAATCAGCTGTTATGACATAAACAAACCGGGAAATTATGTAATTAAGTAAAATCGTTAGCAGATCTAAGTTAAGTTTTTATAATACGAAGGTTTAAGATAATTAGACACGAGGTTAAGTATGGTATTTAAGTTTAAATTTTATTTCAGCACACGAATGAATGACGAAGCAAAAAAAAACAAGTATGGCATGCCAAGGTAAATCGATGACGTCATTAAATCGCGAGCAGGTAGGTCTGAAGACTTAAGACGAGTGGAGTGATGCTGCAATGAGGGTATGAAGAGGGGGAGTCAAGCAACTCAGCAATCGGTGTTTATGGCGAGCCGAGCAGAATGACGTCGCGAGGCGCGACAGTTGGTCGTCAGCCTCATGAAGGGTGCACAAGAGTTATCTCCTGTGTCCATAGCTAGTTCGATTCATACTGCTAAGAATGACTTGTGTTCCACAATGTATGCTTTCAGTACGATCAGAACGAATTTGTTTGTCATGACTGCATGGTGAGGACTGTGGGGAGGGGGGGCGCCTGGTGGGCCTTGTTAGTATTTCTTGGGGGTTCCATAGATAGTTCGATTTGTGCTGCTGAGAATGGCTTGTGTACCAAATTGCGTGCTTTTAGCTGGATCTGAACGAACTTGTTGGTAAGGCCTCAGGAAGGAGGCACAGGCGGACGCTGGGGGCGGGGGGGGGGAGTGACATAGGGAATACATCGAGGCGGTCCCATAGTAGCTAATTCGATTTGTACTGCTAAGCATGTCTTTTGCTTGATCTGAAAGAATCTGTTTGTCAAGCCTCGTGGACGGGGGACAGAGGGGCGCGCGGAAGTGGGATGGGGGAGGTTAGAGATTTATTTCGTGGAGGTTCCAATGCTGGTTCGATGTGTACTGTTAAGTATGTCTTGTGAGCCAAAAAACAAGCTTTTAGCACGATCAGTAAGAATTTTTTGGTCATTAGCCTCACAGAAGTGGGGTGTGTCGAGGAGGAGGGGAGGAGGGGGGGGGGTATCTCAACAGCTAATTCGATTTGTACTGCTAAGAATGACTTGTGTACCAAAGCTCTGCTTTTAGCTCGATATGCATGATTGTGTTGCTGAACAGCCGTACTAGTGAGGGCTAAGAGTCCCAACAACAAACTACAACAACAAGAAATAGCTATGCCGTGGGTGCAAAACGGTTATGACACGACCCCTGATATCGAATTTCGTTGGTCTATCTCAATTTTGGGGGAACTGTAAGGTTTCAAAGTTTCACGTGAAAAGCTTCGATATGAAACTCTAGGCTGAATCTGAAATTTGAAATCCTGGATTCTTTGGTAACAGTCAGCACATTCTGTAGAATTGCGCTGGATTTTATTTTGTTATTTTTTCTAGTTGTAGTCTTTTGTCCAGCCGTACCGGCTGAGAAGACTATTGCAACGACTTTGTCCGTCCGTCCGTCGCTTTTTTCAACTTTGCAACGGTACCAGAAATTGACGACTACTGTTTACAACGTTCGATTCAGTGTCAAAAGTTGGTTAAATAACATGGCAAATTAAAACATCGTTGCCTCCTTATAGCTAGTAGACTTCTTCGACGTAACTAAATTAAATAATAACATTTCATCGTCGAATAGAAATACTAAAGATTTGTGTTAACGCAGCCGTAAAAACAAAAACATTTTAGCTTCGTTTAAAAGAGTCTTGTCGCATTGTTGCATGAATGAATAGGCTTACGATCGAACCAAATTCTCCATTAGGCCTATCTGCTACTTACGAAACTAAAACTGCCGTTAAAAAAATTAGGTCTAAAAAATAAAAATTAGATCTAAAATCACGTTACCATGGCAACGTCAATAGTTGCTACGAGTCACTGCTGCAGCGTTTCTCCTGTCCCTTCCTTACTACCACTGATCTATATTAGGCTACGTTGCGCATTACGTTGTAACACTGTAATTGTGTGCGCGGAGGTATACCGTGTTGCAAAAATGAATAGGCTTACTGTATACAATCCAAATCTCCGTTAGTTGCTACTTACGAAATTGAAGTTGTAAATTAGGCCTAAACGCTAACAATTGTGCCTAAAACGTAAAATAAGCTTAAAAGCTAACACATTTGCAACGGGCAATTCTGATGGTTACTGTTTTTAGATTATATAATAGAGATAGCTGTTGTAGTGCATAATAGAGGTGTGTGCCTCAACATTGGAAGTGGAGGAACTGTCAGACGACCAATGCGACTAGATAGTCGCTGTAGCCCCTTGTTTACTTTTTAATTTACTTTGTTGACTTTACATCCTTAGGAACCGTAAGGCAACGTACTTATTATGGTCTTAGTGTTGGTATCGGCGATTACTTGACCGTGTTTACTTTATTTCACTTGATAACAGCACCGACCTTGGGGCCGAAACGTTGTAGTTACTTAATCCACGGGCACGTATTGGCTTTATTTCCAAAATCAGCAGGCATCCGACCGCTGTACAGCACTCAGTAGTGGAACCGCGGCCATTCGCGCGTTCCTTTCTCCCTCGTCTCCCGGTTGTTATTGCAAATAACGGAGAGCCGAGCTTGGCAAATCGGTGCTGGCGTGAGGTGTCGAGCGTCGAAACCAACTTTTTTTAACGCGCACTCCTCCTCACGCTGCGTGTGAACGATTCCGGGCTTGGGCCGCGTGTGGCGTCTTGTAAGTGTCTAGATACGGTGAACTATCCCTAGCCAAACGGCTGTGATGATTTCTTGTCCAGTATACATAGCAACGCAACCTGGATTAGCTAAATCCGACATCGTTTTGAGTAAATGGTTGCAGTCTTATAATCCGTGACAATATAATAAAGAATTCCTCATGAGGAAACAATTTTCCTAATCGCTTCCGAACTCACATTATTGACTGACTGTTTTTGTTACGAGCTGGCAGAGGTAAAACCGCCGCCATGTTGGAATTTCAGAAGATAGCTTTGTATAGATGCGATAAGGCATAGGATAGTCATTGCAGAAACACTCCCGTAGTCCACAACAAAGGCTTACCGAGTCCTGGATATTTTCAGTTCAAAAATTTTGCAGTTTTGTTTATTTTAACTCATGTGTACCTTTACAGCCGTTTGTTATAGTATAGTTGAGTTTTCCATTAATTAAAAGACTGAGGTATGTTTGTTCGGTTTTCCAGTTGTGCTAAAAATATCCGGTTCTGCAAATGAATTCTCTTCCCTTTTGAACTAGTTAGAATTTTGAAGAAAATACTTAGCGTACATTTCAATCTGAAATCGCTAAAACATTCGAAGACAAAATGTACTAGGCTATAAAGGAACAAACACCAATCAAACG
>JAHWFP010117576.1:4974-31518 GCA_023313725.1 Lithobius niger | reverse complement strand
CCAAAGCAATATCGCAAAGAGAAAAATGATTCAATTCGGCTGTCGTTCCTGGTCTACATGAAACGCAAGCACAAGGCAGCCTGTCAAAAATTTTTAATAAAATTGTCATAAAGCATCAGAGTTTTATGAATTTCTCCAATCTGAATCACTTTCCAATAGCCAATAAACCAAGTTCTCCAGAGAGAGGTCGGGGTAGGAAGTGGGTATCTACACGATTTAGACTTCCAGAACTACGGATGTTGTGGCCTCTGAAATCGTACTATAGAGATACGAACCGAAGTTGTTTGGGACGCAGAAAAGTACAACCAATGTTGTACTAAGAATAGCATACACAATAAAGCCAAAGGAGAAACTACAATTTCAGCAATTTATTGTTTTACTCTTCTAAATATTCTTCGCCAGCAGTACAACGTTAATTCTTTCGTTACGCAACAATTTTTGGTCCCATCTATTTGGTCTAGGACTGTCGGACAGATTGGGTAAAGACCGTTTGGTCTCTCTCCCCCCCCCCCCCTTATTTTGTCCTAAAACAATTTCGTTCCGGAAATTTCAATTTTCATATTATTTATATTTGAGACGTTCGCCAGCTATTTTTTCGGAAGGGGGAGAAAAACACCAAAAGAAAAACACATTTGTTTATTTTTGCAGTTATTTTACCTAACCTAACCCGCAAACACTAACAAAACAAACACCAAATAACAAAACTCCTGTATCATACACAGATTAAGCAAACCCATACAAACATACTAACAGACTTAACCCAATTTAAACACAAATTGTGTTCACTTTCTGATATTACCAAGAAATAAAAACAGTTCGTGTTCCCTGGAAGTGGAGTTCAAATTATAGGTCGTTTCGTTCGAGTGAACTCTAATCCGTTTTTTTTTTGCCTGAGTCCACAGCTGTTGTCTCCATGGGGATACGAGCTCTAATGCTTGTTCACCAAACTACCGCTTTTTTCAGTTAATTTTATAATATATACGCAGTTTTTTTAGCCGGGGTCCGAAGATAGCAACATCCCTGTTCCCCTCGATACAGGCTCTTGGGTTACCAAATAAATAAACATTTCGTAATTTCAATGTCTAGCCGTATTTGCTTTATATTTTTGTATAATTTAAAGCTATTTTAATTTTCGCCGTTTTTAATGGGATCAACGTTAAACTTGTTTCTTTACAGTAAAAAATTTCAGCTTCATAAGTCATTAGCAGACTCTGGACCACGACGTCACATAACGAATAATAGCAAAAACCGCAAACACGTAAAAAAAATATTAAAAGCTCTTTCGTGTATGTAGTGTATGTATACACGCAGTAGGCGTGTCTTGTGTAATGTAGGCTATGGGGAAAGAAAAATGTTTCCTGCACGAAACGTGAAGAAGTAGTCAATAAACTAGCCTTACATGTTGCTTAGCTAATGACTGGTCATAGAATCGGATCATGTTAAAGTCTTGAGTTGGGCGTGAGCTTGTTGTCCATTCTGGCTTCGTAACAGAACAACTGCACAAATATTTTCATCTAATGTAAATAATATTTAAAAAAATAATGCCTCATTTGCCAGTAAGAGGGATGAAGAACTGTAACTGATTCGGTGCACCTTAGCGTTATTTAGGGAATGGGTAGTCGGAAGGTGCACTGCACGCAGAAAATCACGACTTTTCGAAGATAAACTGCACCTCGTCGTCAAGGGTGACGTCAAAGCGCTTAGAAAGTAGCCGGTTGATGGCAACACTCAGTCGCAAATTTAAAATATTTGAAATAAAAACCAGAACCTATATTGTGGCATGAAATGCATAGTTCATGTTTCTATTTCAAATATTTTAAAATTCGTGATTGAGCATCACCTACTTGCTACTTTTAGTGTTTTTTTTTTATATTTGTATTTTGTACAAAGCTTTTAATCTCATCGTCACACTCAATTAGAAGTGCAGTTTTTCCTTGAATCGTTGTGATTTTTGTATGCTGCCCAGTTTACGTCGACCCTTTCATATTAAATAAAACTCTACAGTGCTTGCTTACTTTTTACTGATTTATTTTTACTCTGCATTTGACCGTGTTATGTGATCCTGTCACTTTTTTGTAAAAAATCATAGCCAATATATTATATTATATTGTATTGTATTGTATTGTATTGTATTGTATTGTATTGTATTGTATTGTATTGTATTGTATTGTATTGTATTGTATTATATTATATTATATTATATTATATTATATTATATACACAAGAGGAAGGGAGCAGGTAACAGCCCCGCACGTTTGGTTGGAAGGATTGCATTGCGGGAAAGCTTTTCAGGAAAGCATACTTCTCGAAGGGGCAGCTTCGACACCGCTTTGAGCCTTATTGATTTTCGCCAGCATCAACATGAACAAGGCTAGTAGAACATAATATATAGAACATTGAATATATATATATATATATTATTATATATATTTATATTACAGAAGTGATCATTTGAAAGTGGGGATCATTCTCCGTAGGGGACGGGGGGAGTGGGAGGCGGGACTGGTTTGAGGCACATGATGCGTTGATATTTCCGACAGCATCACGAACATGAACATGGAAGAATATAATAGTAGTGATCATTAGAAAGAGGGGGATCATTAGCAGTGGAGAGAGAAAGGGGGGTGGGGGGGGGCGTTGAGTGCACCAATTGAGTGAGCAAAGGGAACGAAAATCAGCGTTTGCTTACCAGTGTCCGCAACAATTTGAAGCAAAAACTTAATTCGGTCCAACATAACCAACATGTGAGCTACCCACCACACCTAACCAGTAGTGTTGCAAACCACGCATTCAACCTACTTAGTCCTTAAACTTACGGACTTACTTGCGCTACGACGAGATTAAATTTTCCCGTTGTCTTCTGGACCTAAATGTTAGAATACCTGAGTGGGAACTGAACCGTCGATCTCTAAGATCAATAGCAAAATCCTTGCTGCCAAACTATACTGACGTGGCCTTTAAAGGGAAACCCGCCATAGGCAGCATTTAACACGCACACATGCACATATAAGAGACACTTTACAATCGCCTTTAGAGGGACGCTTCCTGCCGCGTATTACGCCAAGCACACCGAAAGGTACACAATAAAGCATAAAATCATAGAAAAACTGGGACGGAAGCCAAATCGGCCCGATTAAGGGAAAATGGCGAGTGGCAAAGTTTTCATTTAACTTTCGAGCTGTTAGTCGGTGCGATTAACTTAGCTGATAGGATTAACGTTGGAGGCCTTTCCCTAGTTGTGAATGATATCACTACTTTCAAAGGCCGACCCTTTTTGGAAACTTGGCCCTTTCTCTTACACCAGTTTGGGTTTTGGCCATGAATAAGCAGAACCGAAAACCAAATCACCGCGATTAGTGATAAATAGCTGCTGATGCAAACCTATATCTCCGTTGCCGTTTGGACTTAAAAAATGCCCGACTGCCAGAGCGGGAATTGAACCCATGACCCTTGATACCAAAGGCCGAAGCTTTATCTCTAAATCATACTGACACGGCCCGATATTTTACACTAATCCTGCTGATTAGGCTTTCCGTCCGGTTTACGTTTTAAAAAATTCCAGAAAGTGACGGCATTTTTTGTAGTGCTAAACTTCACCGAGTTTGACGTTTTCCCATTATACACCTGGACACAGCCTGAAGACCGTCCACCCCCCTCGTTCCTCATGGAATCCTTTATAAGCTCCTGTCAACGCATAAAAGAATCAGATGGCTGTACTCCAGTATTTAACGCAGCCCTTAACAGCTCGTAAAAAACTATGTAGCTAATTCGCGCGCGTGCATTCGGGTTTTTTTCTGTTGTTTTTTTTTTTTGGGGGGGGGGGGGGAATAAACGAGTGTGCTATCGTGCGTTCGTAAACATACCATATATTGACAAACGATTATCGAGCTTTTACATACATGGGAGGGTGAGTTTACGAAGAGTAAGAGTATACATACATACATGGCTAAACTCGGGACTGTAACGATCGAATTTTACAAACTTGCAATTACGGCGCTACGCAGTGCCTAACGATTTTGCTCAATGAGTCAATTATGACCGTGTTGTGAAGGGAGGAAGCATGACCAACCAACACACAAGAAAACGAGTCCGCACGGGATAAAGGGCAGTGACTTACTGGACCATTCGCCCGCTTCCCAAGATATGGTCCACAATCGCTCTTACAGTCATAAGGAAAAACAAGCGGCTACAGCGACTACCTAGTCACATCCGGCATGCTGAACAGTTCCACCGCTACCAATGGTGAGGCGCACACCTCTATCACGCATTGCAACAGCTATCTCAGTTAGCCTATATAATCTAAAAGCAGTAACTATCAGAATTGCCGGTTAAAAATGTGTTAGCTGTTAACCTTATTTTACATTTTAGGCGTAATTGACAGCTTTTAGGCCTAATTTTTACCTACAACTTTAATTTCGTAAGTAGCATCAGAGATTTGGATTGTAGCAAGCCTATTCATTTTTGCAACACGATACGCCTCCGGGCACACAATTACAGTGTTACAACGTAGTGCACAACGTAACCTATACAGAACAGTGGTAGTAGGGAAGAGACGCTGCTGATAAAGCTGGCAGCGACTCGTAGCAACTTGACGTTGCCGTGGTAACGTGATTTTAGGCCCCATTTTCATTTTTAGGCCTTTATTTTTAAACTGCAGTTTTAATTTTGTAAGTAGCAGATAGGCCTAATGAAAAATTTGGTTCGACGGTAAGCCTATTCATTCATGCAACACAATGCGACGAGACTATTTTAAACGAAGCGAAAATGCTTTTGTTTTTAGGGTGGCGTGTTATCCTGAGGATTTAAATTCGACGAAGTGCTTAATTTCTAATTAGTAAAGTACCGAAACTGTCACTTGTTTGCAGAGAAAGAGGCATTTACATCCCCTTCCCAATCACGGCTAGTGGGTCTGGGGGAGCGCCGTAAGCTTTAACGTTTTTACCTATTTCAACACCTATTCTGGCTTCAGGGAGGTACCGTTTTTGAAAGATTTTCAAGCTCATACAATATGTTAGTTTGTTTTACTTCTTGCTATTTTGATTTATTTTTTGGGAACAAAATAATGTCCCCACTTGCCCCTTCCCCGGTTGTGCGATAGAGTGACTCCCCTCTCCTACCTCTCCCAATAAAAAAATTTACGAATTATAAAGCAGTGTTTTATCAACTGTTTTTTCCGAATTCAACACCACCGTCTCCAACGCGATCGCTATACGCTGCAGAAGCGCAAGAGATGTGAGACGAGCAAGAAAAAACTGGGCCAAGCGGATCGCAGCCACAGAAAAACTTCATCCATTCTGTCTAAACAGCAACATTTAGTTTTGTTACGATGGTTGAGGTTGAATTAAATCAAATTCACTAAATGGTATGGTGATTATAGGTTGGTTTTAGGATGGATTGCTTTTAATTTGAAAGTGCCAAAATTTCTGAAATATGAGACTTTTCTGTACAGGTGAAATGTTGCCATTAAAAGAACCGGAACGCCGCCCGGCTTCAAAATAAGAAACGGAACGCCGTTCCGGATCGTTCCGTCCCAAATTAAGCCCTGTTTCGACGATGAAATGTTATTATTTCATTTAGTTACGTCGAAGAAGTCTATTAGCTATAAGTAGGTAACGATGTTTTAACTTCCCATGTTATTTAGCTAACTTTTAACACTGAATCTAACGTTGTAAACCGTGGTCAGTCTCTATCTGTTACCGCTGCGAAGTTGAAAAAAGCGACGGACGGACGGACAGTCGTTGCAATAGTCTTCTCGGCTGTACAGAAGACTAAAAAAAGAATCTTCCCAAACCAAACTAGTTGACGGTTCCACCAATTTTTTTCGCTGTTCGAAATCGTGATTTCACCGAATACTGGTTCGAAGGTTAAGTCATACAATTTCTTTAAAATTAGAAGTCTAAGTCCGTGGGATTAACTTGGCTTTTGATATTCTTATGTCGACTGTCGAAAATTTGTTTTAAGTATATATTTCTTTTTTTTTTTTTAAATTTGTTTTGGGGTTCATTGTTGTCAAGATTATTAAATTTTATTTTCGAATTATTTGTCTGCGTCAGTAAGTTTTAATTGTAGGCTTCAGTACAGGAACGTAGAAGGTTACCACCCCCCCCCCCCCCACCCTTACATCGGCGCCTTACACAGAGATCCTGTTTACAGCGTCCGTCCGCATTTTGGCAGCGCAAACATTTTCAACCAACAGGGGAAAGTTAACCACGAAGGTTGCAATCAATTGTGTGATACAATTTTTATGAACGTTGGGAACAAACACTCTTTCTGTGGTGTATAATCGTTTCGCCGATTCCCGTTTCGCGGAATCCCGTTTTGTCAATTTTTAATCAGTGTCTTACATTTTTTTTTTTTTAATTACGTGCCTAGCTCGCGTTGTCGCGCTCGCTACGGCTAAACATATATGTCAGGAACCGCAACTAATCACAAATTCGAATTAGGAATGCATCTTTAACTTTTCTAACGTCAAGTTCTTCCAAAATATTTTGATTCGGCGTAACGGGACTCGGAAAAACGGGAATAAGCGAAACGGGAGTCGGCGAAACGGGTATACACGCCATTGGTAACCAATACTGTTGTCCCCAATTGAATAGTAAATGAAACTACAGTGAGTTGGTACGACTTGTTTGTATGCTCCCCATTTTTGATGGGCGAGTAACAGTGGGTGTTTAGCAGTGGCGTTGAAATCAAAACGATACGAATATTGTCGGTACAATTAATTATGGCAGTGCCGTTTATTGTTAGTGTGTGTGGTATTTAAACCTTACGGGAGAAGCTTGTTCGTGTTTCTTTACTATTTTGACTTCGTTTCAGTTAAACTTTACCTTAAACACCAAACGAGTACGATTTTGTTTCCTTACGTTAATGTATTTTAGTTAGAATGAATCCCGAAATCCTTTATATCGATTTGTATACATTTAGTATCTAATTAATTTCGACAAAAAAAAAAACTACACAGAAAAAATAACACAAATTACAACATACAGATGTTAAAAATGGTGGTGTGAAAAGGAGTTTAACACATACCCAACATATTAATCAAATAAAAAACACTTAACAAATAAGAACAAGAACATGATCACCTATTTACATTTTGACACCGATAATAAAAATCAAGGTATTAATTATTCACTAGCCAACTTTTAATGGGATTCTTTTTCATTCTTATATTTGGCAAATTTGTTAGCTAAACTGGCAACTTATTAAAATAGTTGGTAATAAAGATCTTTGTATTTTAACCCATAAGAATACTCTATTAAAGGTATTTCCAGTTTTGATGTTTTTGTTATAAGGAAATTATGTTTATGAGTGTCGTTTATTCTACATTTGCTGAAATTAGACAGTGTCGTCTTAAGTTAAGTACATTTACATATTGTGTTAGTACCTTCTTAGAATTGTTGAATTATGAGTGTTCCCTTTTGCAAAAACTACTTGAAGTATTTTGGTTTGGATTTTCTGAAGGCAGTCAATTTGATACGCTGGTGTGGACCCATAAACCTTAATTTCGTATCTCAAGTAACAAGCAACCCCTGTACCATAAACAAACCTTTTACGTTTGTCATTCAGAAGATATTTTATTTTATAGAAGTACGGTACCATTTGTCTCAATTTATTAGTTAAACTGTTCATATATACGCAGTCGAATTTCCTTAACTGGTCAATGTGCATACCTAAATAATTATTTGGTTTCAGTTCCCTTTAGTATTTTAAACAGTATTTTATTTAGGAACAGTTCCACATTCAGATGATAATTTTTTCATCATGTTTACATCAATGTCTGTTGGAAACAAGTTCTTGTTGGCCGTCTGAAAGTCAATAGTATAGGTTTTGTTACCATTTATGAACGGATCATTTGATTATAAAACCATACATTTAAATTTTCAGAATCAATTCTCAGATTTGATACCATAGTATTTGAATCCATGTCAGCGTCGAAATATTATCATCTGCAACATTTCATCACAGGTTTTATTAGATTTAACGTCATCCACATATATGGTAAACAAAAGTGGCCCCAGCACTGATTCTAGTCGGACGTCATATTTTATACTTTAACTTCACTAAAATACTGATTAATTTTTGTACAGGCCTTTCGAATATTTAGTTAAATTCTTAAAATACCGTGGCATTTTCCTCTGAGACCATACACTTTTGACACTTGTCTATCAAATTATCAAAGTCTACGGCGGCCAAAGGTTTTTGCAGATCAACAAGAATAGCCTTTGCAACTTTTTCACCGTCGATGGCTCTAGCAATTAATTGGTTTAAATCCTTTAATGCATCTATTTTTCCAAAACCCACATTGTTGGTTCGCTATAACATTAAGGTTGTTTAAAAAATTAAGTTATTATTAAAGAAGTATTTTTCAATTATTTTATTATGTTTGACAAAATACTTACTGGCCCGTAATTGTCAAGGTATGTTTTACTACCCATTTTATGTTTTGGACTTAAGAGTTCTTCAGGCCAGACTTCAGTATGGCTAAGAAAGTTTTATTACTTTCATTATCAAGTTCGACGAACTTTCGACCGAAGCCACAATACCCTACATTAGAATATTATCCTATCCCAAAGAGTGCTTGATTTTTCATATCCTTAATGATATTTGTAATTGAATAGCGTTCACATTGGAAGAGTACAATATATCACTTACAGCATTTATTCGAATTGTGGTTGATCAGTCATTGGTAACAACGCAGGCGTTGGCCGTTGGCTTGATCGTACATCTCTTTCAACGCCTTTTGACTTAATTCGTAAGTAAAGGACGCACAGCTGTATGGCCAATGGAAGTATACTCAGTTGTGTATTTCTTTATTCGTCGATTCAACTGGTTCAACTTCTTTAAGGCCTTAAAATTATAGACTTCGCACCCTATGGTTTTCAAAACTGAAAGATTTAAGAAAACAACCATTTTGGTTCTGGACAATCTTTCTATTGCCGACAATGCTGACTCAAAGAAGCTACCACGACAATGTTACTTTCCCCGTGCTCGAGCATCGTTGCATCTTGTTCGAGTGAGCTACAATCCGATCTTGTGCGCCTCACCTATTGTTGCCCCATTTTTACGTGTTGCAGCATTACATTCTGGGGCCTCCCCTCCGCCGCCTGTCCAGTTTTTTATTTTTTATTTTCGTGCGCAATGAACTCTAATAAACACTGCCTGCCGGCTATGCTAATAATGCAGTGTATCCAAGAAATACTAAGGAAAGCAAGTGTTTACGCCTATCTTTAAATCACGTGATAAGGGCGCATTTACGCAACAACTCGCTTCTGCATTCTCGCAGCTAGAATTTAATCGCGATGGCAAATGCGTACGCAACCAGGATTACCTAAATCCGACATCGTTTGAGCAAATGCTTGCAGTCTTATAATTCGTGACAGCAAGCTAAAGAATTCCGTCTAACGAAACAATTTTCCCAACAGCTTCTAAATTCAATTATAGTCGCCATGTTGGAATTTCAGTCGATTTCTAGCTTCTATATAGCTGTGATAATGCAAAGGCGAGTGGTTGCGTAAACGCGCTCTAAGGAAAATCTTAATAACTCCCTACTTACAGTCATTTCAAAGTTTCTTGAAACATTTATGAAAAATTGATTAGCTCACTTCCTTGAACAATCCAACTTTTCTCTAAACGACAGTTTGGTTTTCAAAAACGAGTTGGCACTGAAGATGCTATTCTCAAATTCACCAACGCTGTTTACAATTCACTTGACACTGGTAACGTAAGACAATGAATTTTTTTGGATATTGTTAAAGCATTTAATACTGTGCCCCACAATCGGCTGCTGTACAAGCTTGACCTTGCTCGAATTAGAGGCTCCCAACTTAATTGTTTAAAACTTATTTGCCGGTAGTTAAAATTTGCCAGGCAGTTAAAATCAATGACCACTGCAGTAAAGATGCGAACATTACGTGTGGTGTTCCCCAAGGCTCCATCCTTGGACCGTTAATGTTCCTAATTTCCTTTAATAACCTTCGTAATCTAAATCTTCTGGGGCAAAAGGTCCGTTCTGCTGACGACATTGCAGTACTTAACTTAGCTGACTCAACGATGATTCAACATCGGGTTCAAAATGATATGAATATGATCTCAAGTTGGTTTTACGAGAACTAAATGAACTTGAACACTACTAAAAATAAATACATTGTCTTTACTTTCAGACATGTCGAATCGAGCAGGTAACATTATTTTCCATAAGGTGGGTTCTATAGCGTACAGTGCATATCTTCCACGTTGGAGAAAGTTGAATCTATTCCATATCTTGGCGTCATAGTTTCAGACCAGAGGATGAATTGGAAACAACAACACGTCTTCGATAAGTTTAGATATTCTTTGTTCAAAATCTATCTACACTTTACGCAAATTGTATCATTTTCTTTCATGAGACAAATCTATTTTGTATTATAATCCGTACGCGATTTGTAAACTGGGCGTGGCTTAAAAAAAAAATCTCGATTGTCCACTCCAGTACAACACCACGACTAGCATCATGGGTAAAAATAACCGCCAGTGCAGCAGTCACAAAATGGCGTCTATTAACGTGTCTTCAATCGGGAAAAGAGGTAATATGATTCACAGCCAACTAGGGAAATTATTTGGAATATCCATTATTATCTGCGAAGCAAGGAACCAACAAAGAGCAAGAACGCCGTTTCCCAATAAACTTCGGATGCAACAAAGGGTTCTTTCAGTTGTGTTAAACAAATTAACGAAGGCGCGCAACCTGGGCTGGATTGATACTTGGGTGGGTGACCGCCTGGGAATCTGGCTGTTGCAGACATAGGGCCTTAGGGCTTCGGGCAGATGACCAGGAGTGGTTAACGCTCGTTAAACCCTTTTTTTTTGAAGGCGCGCAACCACTCGCCGAAACAGTGCCACTCCAGCCGATGCAGAGGCTACAGTTCCGCGGTTCATAACGGCAGCGAAATAACGGCCAAAGGCGCCAACGGTAACAAGCTTGGACGACTTTCAACTGTAAGCACCTCGAACAGCAATAACTGAAATTCACCGAGAAGGTAATTATCCAAATCTTGATAATGTTTTGGCCAAGTTCAATCCGAAGATTGGATTTAAAGATGGGAGAACTTCCGTGGCATTTAATCATGAAAAAGAAACTTGGGATGAAATACGGAAAATGCAACAACAGAATAAATAAAAGCGTCCAGAAATTGTTGCCCAGCGTCACCGATTTTTACGTCAGGTTACGAAATTTAAGAAGTAATCCGTCTCATTTACAGTATTTATTTATTTGGATGAAACTTGGGTGATTGAGCGACACGGGCGCGAACGCCAATGGCAGCTAAAGAAAAGGCGCACCGGACTCACAGCTGACAGTGCAAATGACGGCTTGGTTGGTCCATGGAGGAAGGAATTAGGTTAGGGTAGGTTAGGTTAGGTTCCTCCATTAGGTTAGGTTAGGCTAGGTTAGGTTAGGTTAGGTTCCTCCATGGTTGTCGCCTTATTCCGATCGGAAAGGACCGAAGACTCATTTTGCTACACGCCGGCAGCCAGGATGGTTTGTTAAAGATGGCATGCTTCTTTTTCGAACTGGATTTTTGCCCACTTTCTGCAACCCCCTAGCTTGGCTGTGAACAAACAGTTCTTTTCAGAGCTAAATAAACGGTTGTTTTCACAACCACCAAAAATGAAAAGATCAGAAATTTGTACTGTTTCCCAAATAAATTGTTACAACATTGACAGTAGAACTATGAATTAAAAATTAAAGCCTACGTGTTTTTTATATTTATTACCGTCTGACCCAGAATACAAGAAGGGTGGGGAGGGGTGAGGGAGAGAAGAAATACCCAAAAGGCAGTGGCGAATGTTTTAAAGAAAATAGTAAATACATACATTTTTCCAAAAATGTTATGCCCACGGCACGATATTAGAGTGGGGGGGGGAACCCTTTTACTCCACCATCCTTATTTACTCCACTGCTGAAAGGACCTGATGCTGAGTCGGAAATTATGACAGTAAGTGGAAAGAAAACCGAGGCTAAAATGAGATTCGGTAAAAGTATTTTCTCTTTTTGGAATTTCGCTTGAAATTTATCTTATACCCCCGCCCCCCCCCCCCGCAATATTTTTTATTTGTCTTCGATTTTCCCTGATTCCCTATTTATGGAGAAGGCCTGTAATAAAAAAATTTTTAAAACGTCGACATTAAAATAATTGTCATCAAATAACAAAACCATGATCTCGCACGGACAAGCCTTGGTGCGGTCTATATAGCCACAAGGCACACCGACTCCGGGAAAATGTAATCTACAATCAAGCTGCTCGCTAGCCACGCCAGTTTACAAATCGCGTACGGAGTATAATACAATCGTATAACGTCTAATCCCTTAAGGCAATTGTACGTCATGATAATCATGGTCGTTTACAAAAATCTGTTGAATACACAGCTGTTAACAGTTTTTAACACTAGATCTTATAATCATACTCACGTTTCGTTACCGAAAACTAGGTGGGAAATTTTTTCATAATTGTTTTCTTTATCAGGTGCGAAAGATTTATAGTGCTCTACCATTTCACCTTAAAACCATCCGGTCAGCTCATTTTTTCACATCGATGGTACGCGAATGGATTGTCGCTTTGCTGACCTTGATATTTTATTTATTGTTAATGTGTAGTATCGTTCTTGTTTATTGTTTATCTGTTGAATATATGACTATATGAGTAGATATATGCTTGACTTACTTTTGTGTCTGTGTGTGTGCATTTGGCGTATATTCCTTTTACTTCGTGCAGATCTTATGGCTACCTATTGAGAGTTTAATTATTGTTCTTTAATTGTCCAGTGTTGCACATGAGTTCACTCTGCAACACAGATTTCCACTCTTGTGATTTCGATGCCAATGTATCCTATGAAATGCTTTGGAGTGTAATACACGTACCTATCTATTTATCCTGCGTCAGTCTCTCGTATAGGGGGAGAAACTTGAAAACAAAAATGGCAGCATCGTTAGCGTCATTAACCGTAGTAATAGCGACAATAAACACAGATGCAAACCTGTTTTCGTTGCCTTTTGGACTTATACGTCGTAATGCCTGAGCGGGGGATAGAACCCACGCACGACCTTTGAAATCAAAGACCGAGGTTCTACCGCTGAACCATACTGGCCGGGTCAGTATGGCTCAGCGGTAGGACCTCGGTCTTTGGTTTAAAAGGTCGTGGGTCGATTCCCCACTCAGACATTCTGACGTATAAGTCCAAAAGGCAACGTAAATAGGTTTGCATCTGTATTTATTTCACTCTTGTTGAGGCGTCGGCTTTCCGTCCTGTTTAGCGACATTATGCCTTCAAAAATTGAGGAAATACTCGTACGTGGGAAGCACCTAAGTTGAATAACTTATTATGTGTTCGATTCAAACCGTAATGAGTTCGTTACAAGAAAATATGTGAATCACGGAATAAGATTCAAACGGCGTGGCTCGCTCGACATACTTCCTGGCGCACAAAACCATGCGTCGTATACTTAGCTTCATTCGTAACTACAATCCGTTCTAAAACTGAATGATGTATTAAAAAAAAAAAAGAAAACTTCATCAGCCAGTGTTGATCTAGCTTAAAATTAATTTAATATCCGAATCCGGCCTATCACATTTTTTTTAAAGCTATTAGTTAAAGGGGGATTGCCACCAAATACCAAGCTGCGTCATCGATAGCCATTTGCCGCTATCTAGTTTTGTCTATAGCTCTTACTTTCAACAGGCGGAGGAACACAAATAAATTTCTTTTTTACACAACAAACAAGCCACGTGCCTACTTAATTATTGAGTGTAAAGTTGTACCCACGTGCACCAGGAAGCAAGCGGTAAAGTTAAGCCTAACGACATCACGGACATTTGTTTCTATATATCGACAGTTTTGAAACGTTGATTTTGAACCGGTAGGTGGGCGCCATCTAGTGACTGTGATATTTTTGACCTGGACCACTTGCTCCCTGCTGCACTCAATCTATAAGGAGACACGCGGCTTGTTTGTCGGGTATAAAAAGAAATTTCTTGGTGCATTCCTTCGCTTGTTGAAATCAAGTGCTACATGGAACGAAATAATGGTAGGCGGCGCTAGATGCTGCAGCCTGCGTGTCATTCGGTGAGTAGGCACCTTTAAAAGAACATACCCTCTTCCTACTTTCGAGCGTCCTACGCGAAAACAGTTTAGTAACATTCACATACGTCTGAGTATGTCGCAAAATCGTCTCATATACGTGGAATAAAAGAAGACAATAAAAGCGTTTACAACATTTACGCATGTTTGAACCAACTTTGCAAAACTTAGTCATATACATGAAAGCCAACATGGAGACTTATACCTATATAAGCATTCTTTTCGCGATCATTTTGTTTTATACCACACGTCATGGCTGTTTGCTGTGACGTGCATATCATGTGACTGAGCTAGTCCAATCTGACGGCCAAACAGCCGTTGTTCTCGTTCTTCATTGGCTAACTCATGGTGACGTCACGGCAAACAGCCGTGGCACATGGTTTAGTGACGCTTAAAAGTTTCGATCTCCATGACGAAGCTCAATAACGTAAAGTTGGGGGGTCATTGACGATGATACCCTCTGGCGGTGGCTCGCTGAAATCCGGTAATAGTTTCACCCGAATATTTACCACTGGCAGAGTAAGAGTTGCATTAATAAATAGACGTAAATCGTTGGAAATAATATTATGGTAAATTGGAAATAAGCCAACAGCGAAAATCAAACACTAGAAATAACGTAGTTCAGTAAGCCACCTTTATGCACATTACGTTTCGTCGGAATGGCATGACCAGGATTCGAACCGGTTACCCGATTAAGGCGCTATGATCTGGGGGCGAACTGGGTAGCCGGTTCGAATACGGGTCATGCCACTCCGACGAAACGTAAGTGCATAAAGGTGGCTTACTGAACTACGTTATTTCTAGTGTATGATTTTCGCTGTTGGCTTATTTCCAATTTTCCTTAAGAGTTGCATCACATAGTATACATTCGACCCTGGTTTGGAGCGCCGTAATCCAAGAAATATCTGACCAATTTCGATCATTTTCAGAAAAACACAATCTGTATAACAACACAGAAGAAGGTGAGGAGAGGTGGAGGAGCGAGTGTTATATCGTTCGAAAGAACTAAAAAAAAAAAAAAATGAGAACATATCCACACACCGTCTTGTGATCGGTGCATGCAAACCTAATTGGTGGCTCAAAATGTTGCGTAGGCAACTGTTGTTTACTCCTTTCCGTTGTGCTTTTCCCTGCCAACGCACGAGAATAGGCCATGGGAATCTACATTCCACCGACGTGTGCGTTTCTTTCGTCACTGACGATTCCCGAATTCTCATTTTTCTACACCACTTTGAGGGAAAAAGGTTATTGGGGGTGGGGTCAGAATTTTGAGACACACTGTAAGTCAAATTAATAGCTTGTTCTGCAGAGAGAGCGTTTTAAAAAAATTCTGAACAAGAATAAGACAAAGAAGACATTGACATTTGAAAGGAAAATAATAAGAAAGAAGAAGAAGAAGAAATAATAAGAATAGGGGCAAGAATAAGAATAATCTGATCCAAAGGATTTTAATACGGTTTTTTTTTATGCGAGTTTACCAGTACTGTGTGTACGAAGTTTGGTATACAAATTTATGTAGTAATTTAAATGATGGACATATTAAGCATCAAAATCGGGCATAGTGGCCCTATGGACCGCAATGTGCGGACCCCAAAATGGGCCTACGTTAACCCAGCTGCCACTATCCTGAGGATCCAGAACGTTACTGATAGTGAAAGAAGTATGAGGAGACGGACCCTTCAAATAATTCCCACAGAACAGAAGTAATGACCATTTAAACCATAAAATGTGATCACTATCTTCTTACGAGTCACTTCTAACGATTACCTTCCCCCGTCTTTACTTCAAATACGAACGTATTCCAAGCCATATCGTAAAAGGGAGAAGTGTACGATTGGTTTTATCCTACGCAAACATCGAAGGTGTTCAGGTAAAAAAATAATAATAATTATTAATTCAGAAGAGCCTTATATTTTCGAATATTTTCGAAATAACCTCTTCATCCCCCAAGTACTCAAACGTGCACAGCTTACAAGTGTGGTTTGGGTTTTTTTTTTTTGGGGGGGGGGGATATAAGTCGCATAGCGGGCTTTCTGATGGTTTCCCTGGGGCTACGAGCAATGCGAGCAAAGCCCTGCACGATTCTCATCTCCAAACCAAGTGAACGCCGGATCGAACCTCGCGACATGGCTTCAGTATATATATATATATATACAACAGATCAGCAACAGCCCCACGCGTCTGGTTGGAGTGAGTACATTGCGGGAAAGCTTTTCAGGACAGCATGCTTCTCGAAGGGGCAGCTTCGAGACCGCCCCGAGCCCTATTTATTTCCGCGAATATGAACAGGGAAGAATATAATAGAAGTGATCACTAGACAGTGGGGGTGGGGGGATTTTAGTACAGTGCGCGCTGAGTGAGTGAGCGAAGCAAACGAAAATCAGCAGTAGCTAACCAGTGTGCGCAACAATTTGAAGAAACTTAATTCGGTCGAACATGGATATGAGCTACCATACCTAACCAGTGTTGCAAACGCATTTAAACTAGTTAAATTATATTTGCCTTTATTTCACTCCCTTTCAGTAGGAGCAACAAAGAAGCCGTGAACACTCTATAGATGTATTGGTGGAGTCTGGCTAATGATCTTCACTATTTAAAATTTGTGATGCGCGTGCGTTAAGGTCGTTTTGTGAGTCAATTCTTTCAGTTATATTTTAATTCCTGATAAATTTGCTTGAATAATGACTGATATTAAAGTTCATGTTTGAGAGTCAGGATATCCGAAAATGCTTTTTCCCAACTGATACTTGACGAATGCATATTTCTAGTAAAAGGCCGACAAGGTTTGAGAATGGTTCGGTTTTTGAAAGGAATGGAATCAATAAACCGAAACATTTCCGCCGATTAGGGAGTCCCACCAACTAACACTTGGGACGGCAAGCGAGAAAAGTATTACTGCTTTTTGTAGCAGTGGTAAAGTTTTTCATTTAACCTGCGAGCTATAACAAGATTTGGGCCAGACAGAGAATGGCTTAACGTTATTATCGAGTGTTTAAGTCTGGCATATTGCTGGTCTCTGGTGCCTGCAAGGTGCACTTTGGTACTCATTTGACCGCCGTATATCAAGACGAACGTGTGTCCACTTTCTTAAACTTAAAGCCTGGTTTGGCTATACAGTGGTCCGTTTTCTTGCTTTTTTCTCCGTTTTAAATTCTCCATGTTGATAAATATTTAACGACGTTAATCTCACTAGCTTGAGTGTGTTAAGTTTACCAAGCTTTCCAACGAAGTTAGGCCTAAGTCGCTGCTACGTTCGTTTAATGTGATCGTTTGAACTCGAGCATGCAAGGTACACGAGTGACATCAGACACAACTGGTAAAACAGGCAATATTCGAAGCACGCAACGTCATTCCGACACCAGCCCGAATCGTAACAGCCGTATTCCAGAAATCTACTTACGGGCCAAGTTGTGGTAAGGGTGAGTGAGTAAGTGTGTCTATAGAAACGTCCTTTAGATGTAATTACACTCACATGCGCTTATGTGGTTGTACTAAAGTGTGCGCAGCGTATCTCGAGTCCTGGAGGTATTTTCTGATCGGCTACGTCTTCCTGGGCTTTAATCGGCGGCCGCAATTGTTTTTGTAACTATTTTGGATATCACAAGGCACTCTGCTACCAAAATCATACCATCGATTATCTGTGTTCATTGTGGGGCGAACTCAAGATAGGCTGCGGACACTATAATTTGTTATCCTTTCCTTGCTTGTTTGCACTCACACTTGCCCTCTCACACCCACAGGTGAGTGGAATTCTGGAATACGGCTGTAAAAACCTTACAGAAATCCATTCAAGGGCCAAGTCGGGTTAAGGATGAGTACACGCGTCAAAGCGCGCCTCTATAAATGCCCTCAGATGTTCGGACCTTTACATTTGCTTTTTTGGTTGTACTTTTATCCTTAACCTACATGTTTGTACTCACATTCGCCCTCTCACACTCACACTTGAGTAGATTTCTGGAATACGGCTGTAACCGTATCAGAGGAATCAACCTGGCGAATGTTTTGGTATGTTGATTTCATTTCCTTGAAAGGATTGACCTTTCTCAACTTGAGGTCTAGTTTTGATTTTTTTATACGAAATTGGTTTCACTGCGTACACGCTGCTTTTCTTCTTTGTTGCTATGCTCTTCATTCAGCTGGAAAAAAAAGATATAATAAAGGTGGTCCTCAAATGTTTCGGTGCTCCTCCCCTCCCCCCCTTCCTTCCCCTCCCTCCCCAAACTAGAGCGAAAATTGAAACGTGTTAATTGGTGATGGTACAGTATAAACGACGTTAAAGACAACCCCCAACAAAATATTATGGTGATTTGCTAAACAGATATCCAGTTTGGAAATATACGGCCGTATTCCATAAATCCACTCAAGTGTGAGTGTGAGAGGGTAAACGTGAGTGCAAACATCTGAGGTAAGGGTCAACAATTTTAGTACAGCCACAAAAGCGAATGTGAGTGTCCTTATGACTGGGGGGATTTCTATATAGATGCGTTTTGACCCTTATACACTCAACTTTAGCCCCACTCACACTTGAGTGGATACGCCTGTTATTAGTCGCATTCGGTAAACTCGATGAACATCCGATAATGGATTCATGTATAGTTATCATGGATATACAGGCAGAATACTTACAGACACCGGCACACGATGTGATGTTCATTTTCCCTGCTTCGTACCGTACGTCAATAAAAAATATCGTTCCAGGATGTCAACTGCGATTCAGTATACCATAGCGAGGCAAAGTGTTTCGCCAAACATGGGCTTTTTGCAGTCCCTCCCTTAGCATTTTTTTAAAGTTTTCCCTCCCTTTTTTCCCCCTTGGCAGTTCAGCACGTGCATAGGCTACGTGGGGCGAACAAGGGAAAAAAAAACAACAACACAAGTATTAGGGCACGTTTACGCAACGACTCGCATTTGCATTCTCGCAGCTAGAATTGATCGTTAATAATCTTATGTGATGGCAAAGGTGTCGTTGTTATGACATTGCTACCTGTATTACTGTAACTAAATCCGACAGCATTTGAGTAAATGCTTGCAGTCTTCTAATCCGTGATAATAACATAAAGAATTCCCCTGCTGATGAAACGATTTACCCATTCGCTTTCAAACTCACATTATTGACTGTTTTCGTTGTGAGCCGGGGGAGCTAAAACCGAGGACTTGTTGGAATTTCAGATAATTTCTAGCTTCTAGCTGCGAGAATGCAGAGGCGAGTCGTTACGTATAAAATGCGCCCCTAAACGCGCCCCTAAATATGAGAAGCTAGTTTTTGCGCAAGTAGCCCGTGAACCGAGTGATCGGATTCGGAGGCTTGATCTTCCAGTAAAGAACACACTAGATCGATTCTCGGAAATGACCCATGAACAACCGTACAGTTTGCTGAACGGACCCTTCGAGAGCGTATCATATGTCGAAGGGTTAGGACGCATTTATACGCAACGAATCGCCTTTGCATTCTGGCAGCTAGAACATAATCGCGATGGCAAAGTTGTCGTTGCCATGGTAACAACGCTACCCGGATTAGCTAAACCCGACGTCGTTCGACGAAATGCTTTAAGTCTTGTAATCTGTGATAATAAGATTAAGAATTCCTCCTGACGAAATTTTCCCAGTCGTCTCTGAACTCTCAATATTGACGGTTTTCGTTGCGAGTCGACAGAGCTAAAACCGCCGCCATGTTGGAATCTCAGATGATTTCTTGCTTCTCGCTGCGAGAGTGCAAGGGCGAGTCTTTGCGTAAACGCGCCCTTAATATCAACGATGGTACCGGCCGTGCTAAGTACGAATGGTTAATATTGAAGAGGTGTTTGAGGCTTAAAATCTACAGGAACAAATGAAGTTCTCGCTTAATAGTTAGGCCTACATGAATTAAACCGAAAACGTTGTCTATTACTTGGTAGAACCAAGGTAGAACTCTACATAAAGAAATGGTCATCATCTGATCAAACAGAATGTTGATCAGGCCATGAGATGTGTTATAATGACGTAATAGTACATGTCATTTTCGCATAATTATTCTTATGTGCATTTGCTGTCAATGAAAATGATGGTGAGAAATTTGTAACTGGGTAGCTGTTAACAAGTTTTTCAGCTAGTATTGGCTATATCTTCATTGTATGTTTCTCCCACTTTCACACTGCACGTTTATTTTCTTTCCTACTGTGCTTGTTTGCCATCATCTACACAATTAAAACCGTACGTACGTGCGTACAGCCGTATATACGTGTGCGTGCGTGTTTGTATACTTGTATTTCTCCGTAACTAAGGCTCCTACGAACTGACAGTATACTTAGCGCGGCTAAATGAAAGGTAATAAAAATACGCTTCACAGGTCTATTTTCACAGCTGTAACTTGAATTTTTGATCCTCAAATACGCCAAAAAAAAATGATCTAAAAACTGACCATGGCGTCAAAGGTCGACCAGGCAGATACTGGTCAAGCAAAATTACCAGAAAGAAACTTGATTGCAAAAAAAAGAATACCTAAAAAATACCTTTGGTTACAAAGGTCGTGGGTTCGATTCCCCGCTCAGGCAGTCTAACATTTAAATCCGAAAGGCGACGTAAATAGGTTTGCATCTGTATTTATTTAAACCATGCGCAATGGCTGTTTGCCCTGACGTCACCATGAGTTAGCCAATGACGAACGAGAACAACGGCTGTTTGGCCGTCTGATTGGACTAGCCCAGTCACCTGATATGCACGTCATAGCAAACAGCCATGGCGCGTGGTGTAGGTCTTGAAACGTGTAATTTTTGCATCAACTAAAGTTTGTTCCACGTTATGTTTGCAGGAAACCGACTGTATGACGCCACGTTTCCTTCCACTATGAGTGCAAAAAACACATGAATATCCCACTAGTAGGCTCTAACATTAGCAGTATAAAGTCTACAAGTGTGATATCCATAAGTTTTCCGCTCCTATTGCAAGGAAAAACGTGGTGTCTTACAGTCAGTTTCCTGCAAATATAATGTGGAACAGACTATAGCTGGACGCACGGAAAAAGTAAACCCATAGGTTTTAAAAGGTTGTCATACCATCGCGTTTCTGAAGCACGGTGGTGGCGTGGATTGGGCGTAGAAAGCGAGATTATCCATAATTTCCACGAAAAGGAAACCTTTCCTACGATTGCTTTTTTTCATTTGCTCTCTCAGTTTCACTTGGCTCTACTCTCACCTTTGTTGAATCCTTCTTTCCACGAGTAGGTGTCCAAATAAATAAATACAAATGCAAACCTATTTGCGTTGCCCTTTGAACTTAAACGTCAGCCTCCTCGAGCGGGAATTGAACCCATGACCTCTGAGACCAATTTCCCGCTCAAGCAGTCTGAGGTTTTTAAGTCCAAAAGGGAACGTAAATAGGTTTACATCTGTATCTATTTATTTATCACGTATTCGAGCCCGTTTGGCTTTCCGTCTTGTTTATGCGTGCAAACGTAAAACAACAAACAGATCGTCGTACGTTTTGAATGATGTAGATGAAATGCAGGCGTGATCGGGAATGTGATGTCGCCTACAAACAGTGATCAACAATTTTAATTATCTTGCATCGAAATAATGATTACGTCGATGCTCTGGTGATCGTACGTTTGAGGCGTATATATATACGATCGAACAAAGCAAGGTTAGACGCCAAAATAACGATAGAAGCGAACGATATATCTTACCAGTTATTGTTGGATTCAGTTTGCAATTCTGTGTTTGTTTTTTAAATACATTAATGAAAACCATACCTGTACGCCGGTCTAGTTGGAAGCCATGCTGTCGCACTGGACTGTTTGTTGTTGCATTGGCGTGTTCTTACTACGTATTCAACAATACCCTTCTCATTGCTACCCTTTTTCATAGCTGCTGTGCAAAGAATGAACACGTTCCCCCTATTTTCATTGCTCGCAAAGAATGAAGCTGCTCGCCCTTTTTCGTTGCTTTCGCTTTAAACTGACGCGTTATTAGATGGCATTATGATCGGCTATCCACGATAAACATTATCGGATATCTTTCGGTGCAAGCCAAGTATATATATATATAGCTATATAGAGAGATATATATATATATATATATATATATGTATATATGTACATAGCGATTCTTGTTTTATCAATGGATCGACTGTTTAATAAAAAAAATTATGGCAGGTCAAACGGAATTCTCTCGTGTTCATTTCAGCGAGCATTTAATTTCCAACCGCATTATAGGTCTTCACCAGAAAGTGCACACAGCTAAAATAAACAAAAACAATCAAAGTAGGCCTATATGTCTAATAACAACATAACCAACAAAGAATTTTAAAACTTTCTGTAGTCATTAGTACTGTTTAAATATATATATATATATATTACTGTGAAATTTTTGGTTAATAATGTTGTTTTAACCATAAGCTACTCTGTTTTGGTTTAAATCTTAGTTGTGTATACTCTCTCACGAACAGCCTGTAATGCGGTAGGAAAATTAAACGGCTTGATCTCAAGAGAAGTCCGGTTGCCCATCTGGAATATTTTTTGTTCGACTGTCACCCATGATCCTGTATTCGCCTTGATCGATGGTGGTCGAAAAACAAAACGAACCCTTTAATTTCTTCACTTGCGCCACTAGCCCGGCTTGACTTTTAACTTAATTATCCCATACTGCACTAGCGAATTCGGCTCACTGCATCACAAAATTTGTTCGCCACCAAAGTTGCCCTAAGATGCACCAAGGTCTCACCGAAGCACAAAACTGCGCTCCGACTGCACCGAAGTTGTTCAACTCTGCGCTAGAAATCAGAATGACGAGAGAATGCACTGTGTTTTGCTCAGTTTCGTTCTCTCTCGGTCGATCCATTTACATCGCGGTCGGAAACCGAGCAGCTTGTGCACCGTTGCGGCCGACCTGTAGAGCGCTCTAGTTATTCAACTCACGTAGCAATGCACTAAATCTTGCTTGCACCGCAACTGATCCATGCCCCTATTCAACTCGCTTGGTGTAGCAAAGTGGATTCATAGCCTATGTTTGTACCTACTGTTCGTACCGGATGTAGGACACATATAGGCACGGGATAATTAGGTATCGGACACATAGGCACCCCAAATTAGGCACTGGACAGATAGTCACTCTGACAAACAGGCACGCTGACATATAGACACTGGACAAATAGGCACTAAATTTTTTTTTTAATTTATTTATTTTGAAATGGAATGGATTGCCCTCAAATTTTGAATCGTTTGTTTTAAATCTGGGACACTTATTCGTGTGGGACCGTTGGGAGGGGGGGGGGGGAGCAGAGAATTTCCGCATTTACGATTTTTTGTGTGGTGAATTAATGTTCGAAATTACGCTGCCTAGGTCGCGCAGCCTTAGTCGCTGCGGCTAGCACTTAACATCAGGGATGCTAGTGTAATTGAGATACAAAGTTTTGAACGCTGCGAACACTTTATAGCAAATTTTGTCTTCCCCCGACACCAATTTGAGGGCAATCCCCCCCCCCCCCCCCCAAAAAAAAAAATGGGTGCCTATTTATCCGGGTGTCTAAATGTCTGGGTGCTTATTTATCCGAGTGCCTAATTGCCCGTTGCCTTAAATTGGGGTGCCTATGTGACCGATGCAGGACGCTAGCATTGTTATAACAAAACGAATATAAACTGGAAAAATAAATGTTTCTTACCTGTAAACAATCGAATATGCGTGCGGAGTTATCTTGTGCGGTTTCTTTCGTTGTGTTGAAGATCCCATGCAGTATGGACGCCCAGGTCTCGTATAGCGCAGGTGGTAGAGGTGGGCGTACAAGTCCAAGCGGTGGTGATTGTGGTGGTGGTGGTGAATGGGAGGTGGCAGCACCGATTTTCAAGCCACTCTGGGTGGCTTCATTTTCGTGCTTTATGCCTTCCCGAAAACACACGACCGTAAAGTATAGCCAGCAACACTAGCGAACTACGAAGAACTACAACTACGCAACAAGGCCCAAGTCGCTGAGGCGTAGTGCGACGACGCTCAGCAGGTGAAGGTAAACACACTTGTGTGCAATGTGGGTAGGTAGGTAGGTAGGGGGCCAACAATGCCAAAGGCACGCCGCGTGCTTCTCTCAGCGTCACGTGACTGGGGACGTCATTCGAAGAACGCAGCCATCGTATTTTTAGTCAACAACAACACACATTTTGACTTGACACAGCTCGACGAAGACACACAGCATACACCCTGTTTTCTCTGCGCGCGGAATTGAATCACACGTGGTTGCTGTATTTTTCTTTTTTTTTTTCTTTTTTCGCGTTTTTCCGATCGTGTAGTGCGGTGCGTATAGGAAAAGAGCGCAGGAACGGATTTCCGGAAACCGCGGTTAGTTTCTCCCCAGTGCTGCGGACCTGTGGAATGACAATCGAACGCGGACCGGAGTGTGGAGGTATACGGAGTGTGTATACGTGGCGTGTATGCCACCAACCAAGAGCGCAGTCGGAAATTTTGCTTTGAGTTGAAAGCAGCGTCACCTGGCGAGCCGGGAGAGAGAGAGAGAGAACAAGCCACTGTCAGTGGTGGCGGCGGCGGCGGTGGAGAAAGTGACTCGAGCTAATTTTAGTTCGTCGATTAAGGCAGTACGGTGAACACACACACACACACAACACGGAATCGTCGGAAAACGACCGGGCAGCAAGCGGCGCCCGAAAATGAAAACAAAAAAAAAAGTTCGAGTGAGGTGGGACGGAGTTGATAGATAACTCGACTGTAACTTTCACGGGGAAAGAGGTGAAATACAACACGCGAGCACACACACACACACGTATACAAACCCCCCGACAAGCGTTACCGGCGGCGGGTTGCTATACATTCAGCCGAAGCGAGTCGGGTCGCGCGCACCAAACGATCGACGGAGACTCACGGATATACAACACCCGGCCGCAGCATGCCGGGAACTCTGGTGAAGTTGGTTGGTTGGTTGGCTGGTTGGTGTGCCTTGCAATCAATAGACGGAGCAGGAGGCAGGCGGCAACTCGGGCTTTTCACTCCCACCACCTCTACCTACCTTACCTATTTCGTGTGTAGGTAGGTACTCGGCACACGTGGATACCGGGCTGTGGTACGTAATACAACCCCGGCCGGTCGGCACAACAAGGCCAAATTTAACTCGCGCTGAGCCAAGAATCCTGAATGGCCGGACGCACGTTCTTTCCCTTTCCCCACCTGTTTGTCCAGCTTTGCTTGAGAAGTCGATTTCCGCTCTTGTCATTCGTGTCATCAAAACGTTGACACGCAAGCATGTGTTTTGTGGTAAGGTGCATTTAAATACCGACATATGTGAGTAAAGAGAAACTATGGCCGTATCGTTCGCTTCCCTCACTCCATCGGTGTCGATCCATGCTTCATGAAATTTCTTTGATTCCAAGAGCATCACAAAATCATTGTGCTAATTATTTTGACGCAAACCAATTGCAATTATTGCTCATAGTTCGTCCATCCGATTTCTAAGCATGCTTGCAATTCATCTACATCATTCAAAACACGCGATTGGCTTGTTTTTTTGCACGTTTGTTCGTCTACTCCTCCAGAAGTAACCCTTTACGAAGTTGGGGGTAAATGAAAGATTGCGAGAGTAAAGCGATAAAGTCATTGAAAAGGTTTAGTTTACGTAGAAATTGCTGACTTTGTTCGCTCAATCCACGCACTTCCGTGTTTCAAACACGGGATGTTGACAACCTTTTGAAATCTATGTCCCTTTTTTTTTTCGCGCATCAGTCACTTTCATAGGTTTTATTAGGTTTTATTTTATTTATTTATTTATTTTATTTTATTTTTCTTCGGGCATAATAAACGTTGCACGAACAAACTTTGACGTCATTAAAAAACGTCATTTTTTACGTTATTTTTCAGTTTTTTCCCCCGCGTGTTTGAGGGTCATAAAATCAAGTTACAGTGACAAAAATAGGCCTAACGGATGCGCAATTTAATTATCTTTCATTTGGTTCTATAGTCCCATCTTTGTAGGTGCCTTGGTTCAAGAGGAGTAGATGTACATGAACACACGCGAATCATTTTGTTTTTAATGATGTAGATAATGGGAATTGCTCCCAACTACTATTGGAAACTTGTACGTAGCTCTCATATTCTGGTGGGCAAATTAGGAGTCACCCCCCTTCCAACCCATCTTCTTTGAATAGAAGGAACTGTTATCAATATTATGTCGTCCATACTTTATTAACTAGGTATTTAAATGAGTTCTGACGAATCATAATTACCGTAAATCCCCCATGAGCAAAAAGCGCTTTAAACGCTTTAAGGTCAGAAATCGTGAAAATACCTATTTAATTTACAGCCCCCCCCCCCTCCATCCGGGGAGGGGGGAGGGGCCAGGGCTGCAGCTAGGTTTCAACGCGATTCCTGACCTTAAAGCATTTTAGATCGCAACTTTTTTCTGCTAGAAACTGACCAAAAGCTTCATGTCTCATTAAATCGTGGTTTTTCTGCACCAAAA
>JAHWFP010117575.1:716-26432 GCA_023313725.1 Lithobius niger | reverse complement strand
CCCTTATCTCCTGTACGGTGAAAAAATACTCCATCATGCTGGATAAAGCGACAAGGTCTGATAAGCCTTTTTTCATCGTAATTCTAGACAAAAAAAAAATAACAAACTAAACAAACGCCAACGTATTTAAGATAGAGATAAATATGGCGCTCAGGTGCTTGACGAGTTTCCCAGAATCCTTCGCCTAAAATAGATGTTTTGCTGTGGCAGTTATGATTTTCTCAAGTCATCCAGATGTTATTTATTTTATTTGATTTGTGATTTGGGGGTGGTTGGGGGTGGAAGGAAATATACAACGATATGTTTCCAAGTAAGGTATTTTTCTTATAAATGAGCCCCGGCCGACAATTTGATAAACCGTCGCAGCGTTAAATATAGAAATAGTTTGGGCAACATGAGAGAGCCTAGCCGACAAAACATAATTAAGGTATGATAGATATGAGAAAGAAAAACACCTACCCCAAACTGGACTTGAACCCAGAATTTTCAATTTGCCTGCAGGATGCGGCAACGACTACGCCACCGGAGGAAACTTACTGGGTTCACGCTCCTGTCAGGTTAAGGTGTGAGGTTATTGTAGGGGTTGATACCTGACCCTGTTTTATACCCGCACTATTAGGGAACATCTATGAACATTTCGGTTGCTGAATGCAATTCGACGCGTGCTGTAAAATTATCTTGAAAAACGCTTTGATTTTACACTTTTAGTCTTCAGTGCAGCCGAAACGACTAAGCGACGCTTTGAAACGACTTTGTCCGTCGGTCCGTCTGTCGCTTTTTTCAGTGGCCAAGTGGATTTAAAAAACACGGCTAAACCATCGTTTCTTCCTTATGGCTAATACGCTTTCTCGACGTATAACTCAATGAAATAGTAACATTTTATAGTCGCATTTAATCACTACAGGTAGATACTTAACCGTTAAAAACGAAAGGATTTCGTTAACGACACACATTAAAAAAAAAAACCTTTCGATGTCGTGCTGCATAAATGGATAGGTACTCTCAAAACTTCACTATACATAATCGCTCATCTATCAACGCCTACGTTAGGTAACAATGCGTAAACCGCTTTTTAACAACGCAAGTTAAACTTCACTACCAATTAATCCCAACCACGTAGCTAATACGAAACATTAATTTCAACCAGTCTAACAGAAACTAACCTAATTATTCATAAACTCAAAAATAATCCATTAATGCGGGCCTATCCGATGCAAGCTAATGGAATCAAATTACCACGCCACATTTTAGTCTTCTGTACAGCCGTACCGGCTGAGAATTCTATTGCAACGACTTTGTCCGTCCGTTTGTCCGTCGTTTTTTCCAATTTCGCAACGGTACCAGATATTGACGACCATTGTTTACAACGTTAGATTCAGTGTGAGAAGTTAGTTAAATAACATGGCAAATTAAAATATCGTTACTTTCTTACAGCTAATAGAATTCTTCGACGTAACTAAATTAAATAATAACATTTGATCGCCGAATTAAAATTCTAAGGTAACACTCAATAAAGACAAATGGATTTTAGCTTCGTTTAAAATAGTCTCGTCGCATTGTTGCATGAAGGAATAGGCTTACCGTCGAACCAAATTCTCCATTAGGTCTATCTGCTACTTAGTACGACCCCAAAGGTCTATTTCTTTACCGTTAGTCAATCCCTTGGTAAAAATCCATTTTAAAATGTGGCGGCTAGGAGATTTTCTGTTGAATAATTGTTAACTTTATTTACTGTATCCTACACGTATATCACGTATATGATGCCTTGCGCGAATCATGACGTTTCATCTCTGTCTGTGCATGTACTAATTTTCTAATAAGTACCAAGAAATCAAAAATCTAAAAGACTAATGCGGTAAAAATTAAAATTAATGATTCCAGTAGATCGCCGAAGCAAAATTATAAGACACTAGCCTAGAAACTTATAAATTGTGATGTTAAAATACGAGAATCATTCCGGTTTGTGACCACACAATCTTTAACTTGATGCTGTTTCGTGTATTATTCCCCAAGCCAACCGAGACAGCAGCTACATTTCTCGCTGCGAGGAACGCAGCTACCACCCCAGCCGACCTTGGCTCTGGTAATGCGCGGATGGCGATCTGCGTGTAGCTGTTACAAGGCAGGCGGAATGTTATAAGGCAGGCCGGGTGTACCTTTAAGGCATCCCAAACTAAAAATAATGGCAGTTTTTTTAAAGTACGCGGTGAGGGCGAGGCTTATACAGAGACAGTTGGTTGTTGATAACGCAGCTAAATCTCAGAAAGAAAGAAATATCATCTAGGCCGACTGAGGACCAACCCTAAAAACTTCAGGTTGCAAACCAGATGAACTAAAACCTCCTTGGGTGTGTGAACTTCAGATTATCCCAAAGAAAGACCGAACAGCAGCATCGTTGCCTTATAGTGGGTGTGAAGCCAAAGTAATTCGTTCAGAAAACATGAACGCTTTTTAACCCGACTGAGTCAACACAGTTGGCTATTATGTGAACGTCCAATGGCGACTACCGGTCCGGGTAAAAAAGCGAGGCTGTATATAGGTAAAAAAAAAAGGAAAACGTTCGTATTAATGTTGTGTCAGCTGCTACGGAGAGGGACAGTTTGCTTAGACACACCTAAGATTTATTTTTAAAGGAAACAGAGAACACGCGCATTTTCAGAAATGAGAGAGACATGTTTGTTCCAAGGTTAGCCGTTAAACTGGTTAATTTGACCCATCAGAACGATTTGATCGCATAGCAACAACATCAATAAGTGCGTTCGGGAGGTGTACTGGGACTGAAAGCCTTACCATCTGGGGTTCCAATCTTCTTCTCAATCAACCATCTTCGACGTGTTAAAATTCCCACTTTTAACGAGTTTTGAATTTCTCGGATTAACCGAATTCAAAACGAATTAACGTTTACTATCGCCTTCATGAGCGTAAAACTCCAAGCGTCCGGGTGGCATTTGACACTTTTGTGAATCGTACAGAAGTTAGTCAAGGAAAGCAGATGAGATTGTGACCAGAACTAATCCTTAGATCCTGCTACCACATACAAGCGATCTTATCTTCTTCTTGTGTCTGTGATGTTGTTGCCGTGTTGATGACGTATGAGTGGTTCATTACGAGTTTGGTTTATGATGGCTCCTCCCTTTTTGCTTGGTTTGGTGGCCGTGCGAACGAAACGAGTCGTGGTTACGTGGTTTTAAGCAAACCATGATGCCCTTTGTTACATTAAAATGTTTATTCATTTTTTTTTAAAGATAGAACATCGCCGGTTACGACTTTTGAGGACACTACGATTTTTTTTTTATTAACCCAGATCGTCACCCGCCTCCTGGCTGCCACTTCCGAATGAGACCCATTTCATCGACTAAAATGAGATAACATTCTTTATAGCGGAAATAGGACAACATTTTACGATTCCAATGTGCTTAGCCCCGCTAACACAAGGGCGAATCCAGAAGGAAGTGTTGGAGGGGGCCGCAAGGTGATTTTTCTACACTTTCTTCTATTTTTTCAGTAATTTTGGCAGTTTTTTCGAATTTATTTGCCTTGGAGGGCCCCCTGGCCCCCCCCCCCCGCCCCCTGGATACGCCCGTGCACTAACAAACGTGAATCAGAGAGCTTCAATACTTCAATACTTACACACTCAAACAAAAAACCAACCTAGCCTTAAAATACGAAAACTGAGAAAACTCCGACCCACAAAACTCCGACTAGCTTGGACCTAACATTCATTACTGATAATAAAGTAAGCGTCACATCCGTGCACTTTCGTAAGCTGGTTCAAACGACTCTATACCTCCTATTCTGACCCAACTATATGGCTAAAGTTCCTTAAAAAATGAAATTATGAGAATTTACGCACATAATTCAAATAAAAAAATCCTTCTTGGTGAATTCCACTACCTCCTCTTTAAATACCTCACTTATTTATTTGTTTATTTTTTTTTTTTTTACAAATTATTTGTTTATTTTTTATTTTTTTTACTAATTATTTGTTTATTTTTTAAATTTATTTATTTCTTAAATACCTTACTTGTACACACCTCATTTATTTACTCCCTTAAGTCATTAAAATCAAACATCATTTGGATGTCCAGGGAAAAAAGCCCCATCACCCACTCCCGAAACAATATATATTGGATGCCTTACATGACGAGTCCGGCCTCACCGATTTTTTCAGTTATTTTTAAAACCTCTTGAAGTTATATTTTCCATTCCCCTTAGTGAAGCGAAGGTTACTTTTTCGAAACTTTATAGAGCAGTGACATTTGCCGCCATATTGGCACCAGTATGGGTTTTGGAGGGCATAACTACAAGGTGCACTACATAAAAATGGAGGGAAAAACAACGGAAGAGCGGATTTCTTAGGCTTAAAATAACGTTGTTTTCTCCAACAACAAAAATCGTGCGTTTTAGGTCTAAGAAATGACTTTTCACAGCATCGACTTCAGTATGATGCCCTATTCTGTTTCTCTCTGAAGTGCCCCTTGCAGCTAACCCATTAAGGCTCCACCATAGAGTTATATACAATAATACTACGTCGTGTCACTCCTCTATAGGAAGATCATAATTCGTTAAGGAATGGTTTGATGAGCATCTGCATACACTGTTTCGCATTGGAGTTTTAATTTTTAAATCCCAACATCGATAAACTGCCAAATGAGAAGTAAGCCCACAGTTTCCAACAGTGATGTCTGGGGAATGGGAGATTTATTTTTTCTTGATAAAAATTATATAAATACAATGTTCCTGTCACAAAGTTTTTAATGGTTAAGAAAGGGTGTATAGTGTCCGCGGCCCATCTTCAGTTCTCCGCAGAACGAACACAGATAATCGATTGTACGTTTTCAGTAGCAGAGTGCCTTGTTGATATCCAAGATGGTTACAAAAACAATGGCGGCCATCGCTTAAAGCCACCCCATCCAGGAAAACGTAGCCGCTCGCAAAATACTTGTAGGACACAATTGGGTCAACCACTTACAACTCACCCAAGTAAAAATGTAACATGAAGTATCTAGACACACGCTAGTGTGTTGCGCCAAGTTAGGCAACAATCATCACAAACATCACATCAATTCAATTGTCGAGGTGTAAATCATTGTAGCGAGACGCCATAGCGTCAATGTCTAATATCCTGAAGCAGAGTTGAGCACATTTCAGGTACTTGGATAAAAATAACAATGCGGTGCAAACGCTTAAATTGTGTTGAAATCAAGAGTAATGACACACCTGACAAAAATTAACTCATGCAGGAAAGCCAGCTAAGCTGCTTTCAATGCAAAATCTGACCCTCAATAACGTTGTAAATGTGCAACTACTAGCCAGCTCGCTAATTCTAGTCCGCTCATCCCCCATGTTAATTTCTATAGGGTGATTATTCATCGATACCGAGATAACGGGAAGGCTTCCAGCTATGAAATTGAACGAATGGCTGCAGTACAATACGAACTGCGTACCTTTTTTGGTTTGGACCCTGGGGGTGTAACGGGGATGGCTTGGGATGGCGCATAAGTACGAAAATATTGTTATAACCATTGTCGGCATCGTCTCTCATTGGACGGCCAAAGTTCAGACAATGACAACGTGTATACTGACGTGCGTGCCTAGACGTGCTATATTGTAGCACGATAAATCTGAACTACGTCCCAAAAAAATATTGTATTCACGTCCAATACACGAAAAATAAACCAACTGTAAAATCATAGTAAAATAAATAAAGCCAGAAACTGGTGAAGAGGCCACCAAGTTGAGAGTGGATCGACCTTCAAAGGAGTGATATCAAAACACCAAATCTAACTAAATAAAACAAATTACAACAAAATTAACACCAAATCAAAAACGTATAAAGAGGTGACTATACTATTTTAGATTCTGGTTGGCCATTCGCGCGGATTTTCGGAAAATGGATTGATCATGCCTGGTAAAATTTCTCTCCGAGCAGATGAACCAATACGGCTACCGTACCGCTCGCTTCATCGCTTTCCCAACGTGAAAAACCGTTGAATTTACAGGCTAGGAAGATTGTTTGAAATGTCTTCAAATACATCAAGGCTCTGTACTCAACACGGATGCTGAAACAACAAATTCAAGAGGCCGGCATTGCCACTGAACTATCTCAGAGAACGGTAAGACGTATCTTGTCAGTAGCAAAAACCATACCGACAGCCAAAGTTAGGGTTAGGCCTAACGCCGCAGACATAATAATAATAATAATAATAAAATGTTAGGTGCTGGAGCACACAGGTCTGAAAAGGACCCAACAGAGTCGCTAAAATTCAGCCTAAAAAAGGGGGAGGGACATGGGGCAGCATTTAAGATGCACGAAAAAAAAAGAACAGGGCACCACAAGGTCACACAGCCAGAGGTCCAAGTCAACTTTTTTTGAAAAGTAATAAATATAAAAGTGGGGACAATAAGAAATAAATGTGTGGTATATACGGAGCCAGAGGCTCTATGTCAACTACAATAAATGATTAAGAATAATGCCAAACAGAGGTAAAAAAAAATTAATTACAATAATAAAAAAATAAAATCGTAGGTTAAGTTTGGAAGCATGCAGTAATGTAACAAAAACCATCGTTGATAAGTGACCAAAAGGTTTCTTAGGGGAAAACGTGTAATAAAAATCAAAAGAGTGGCAAGTGATCTAAAATAAATGGTATAACATCATTATATAACAATAAAAAAAAAAAATTTAAACACAGCCAGACAAATAATCTGATAAGTCCACAGCACGTAATTTGGCCTTGAAAGAATTTAAAGAAACAGCAGTTACCAGCTCGCCAGGCAGGTTGTTCCACACTCTAACAACACGATTAGAAAAGAAATACTTCCGGCAGTCACTATTAAAAGTTCCAACTACAAGCTTCCAAGAGTGGCCACGACTGCGTTTATCGACTCGAAGTTCAAAAAACCTACAATAGTCAAAATCAACAGCACCATGGAGTAAGGAGTAAGTTAAATATAGATCAGTCTTAAGACGGCGTAGTTCAAGAGAGTCTAATTTAGTTAATGTAAGCCGGTTGGCATAAGAAATATTCCTGAGACCCCGTAGCGACTTGATGAAATGTCGCTGTACAGATTCTAAATGGTTTATATCACCCATCAAATGTGGAGACCAAACTGGGCTTGCGTACTCAAGGATGGGTCTCACATATACCTTGAAGGCCCACACCAGTGTATCCACATCACCAGAGGTGAATACCTTTTTAATCCAAGCTGCACGTTGGTTTGCCATCCTGACTAAATGGTTACAATGGGTCCTGACTTTCAGATCTGACGAGAACCATACACCAAGATTTTTAACCGTATTTGTGTGGGGCAAAACTGAACCAGGGGAGAGAGAATAATCCCATTTAAAGTTATGTCTACCAAGAGGGAAAACAATACATTTCTTTATAGCAATGGGCAATTGCCACATGCAAGACCAATTCAAAAGTTCATATGTTGCTGATGATAAGCCAAAATAAGAAGCATCGTCAATGACCTGACTGTGCATCTCAATGTCGTCTGCAAATTTACTTAAAGATGTATTAACAGCGTTGATTTTTAAATCATTTAAAAAGAGGATAAAAAGGAGTGGTCCCAATACACTACCCTGTGGAACACCACTCAGCACTGTATTGACATCGGATTTGATACCACCAACAAGAACACATTGTGTTCTATCAGATAAGAAGTCAGTCAGCCAGGCAAGTAAACTACCACGAAAACCAAAAAAATCCAATTTTGCCAACAGTTTACCATGAACTACCGACTCGAAAGCCTTTGCGAAGTCTACAAAAATAACATCCACAGGTACACCATTGTCAACAGAGTATGTCCAATCGTCCAAAACGGACAGCAATTGTAAACACGTAGACCTTCCAGGTACAAAGCCAAACTGGTCTTTTAAGAGAATATCATTTTCCAGAATAAAAGAAAGCATTTGTGTACGGACTATGCGTTCCATAACCTTACATGGCACGCAAGTCAATGCAATAGATCGATAGTTTAGTGGGTCAGATGCATCTCCTTTCTTGAAAATCGGGGTTATGTTAGCCGATTTCCAAGTTAATGGTAATCTACCAGTCTTCATGGATAACTCAAAAATCATGGAAAGTGGCTTGCAAATTTCATATTTAATCTCCCGATAAAAAAAAGCGGAGAAACCATCTGGTCCAACACTTCGACTCGGTTTCAAGGATGACAGTGCCTGCAAGACAGTTTCAGATGGGAAGGTAGGGCAGTAGCACTCGGAAGTTGTGGGGACACCAGCGATTTGCGGAATCAACAGGTTGTCGGTCACAAAATTTCCAACAAAAGTATTATTTAAAATGTTGGCCTTGGTAAAATTTTCCACGATAAACTTGCCATCCTGGCGCAAAGGGGGAATGGTTCTAGAACCTCCAGTTTTACTCTTTACAAATCTAAAAAGTGCAGCCATGGTGCCCTCATTTATTACACCACGTTCAATATCCCGCTCAAATTTACGTGCCAGGTTTGCATAGGCCAACTGGCATTCCTTGTATTTGGCCCTATTTGTTTCCGTACGATTCTTCTTAAAAAGTTTCCACAACTTCTTCTTTTTTCCTAATAACCTGTTAAGACGTTTTGGAACTGGTTTAGCACGAAAACCAACATTTGTTTTTGGAAGGACCCATTTGCAGGTACGTTGGACACAGTCGTTTAAGGTAAATATGAAATGGTTCCACATTGTATCAGCATCCAATGCTTTTCCGATAGCAGCTGTCCAGTCAACTTTGTGCAGTATGGAACGTAGTTTATCATAATCCAATAGTTTGTATGATTTTTGCAGAGAGGGCACTGGAGAAGCTTTACAGGCCTGAACATTAAAGGTGACCATGTTATGGTCACTAGTGCTAAAATGATCACTAGTGCTAACATGTACGCCAGACGCTCAATGCGTGTACAAGGTTCTACTCACCGCCAACGTTAGTGCATTTGCGTGACAGGCGATTGAAAACGATCATAAAATACAGCTTTTCGAGTGGCCAACCAGAACCTAAAATAGTATAAGTTGAGAATGGTTCGGCCTCTAGGCAAAAGGTAGTAGCAAAGTGTTGAAAACCAATTTCTTGTTGACGTGGCACTTTATTATACATCTGAACGGGTGGAGTTTGAGTCTAATACACAATTTTAAAAAAGGACTGATATCATATCATAAACCAAAACTGGTAAAAGGGGCCTCCAAGTTCCGAATGGTTCGGCCCTTCAAAGGAGTGATATCAACACACTAAAACAATCGCCAACTTCTTCGCACCGAATAATACTTCGGGCGTTAAATGAAAACTTGAACATTGCTGCCGAAAGTAGCAATATTCTAGTTTTCATTTAACCTTCGAACTATTCAGCGATGCGATTAACTTGGCGAATGTTTTGGTGTGTTGATATCACTCCTTTGAAGGGCCGAATCATTAGGAACTTGGCGGCCCCTTTTACCAGTTTTGGTTTTTGATATGATAGGATGTTACAGTACACAACCACAAATCAAAAACATTCGATATCACAGTCATACAAAATTTAAAGCCAAACAATTTACTGAACAGGTTGTTTAAACAATCTATTACGCAGCAAAGTAGCGAGGACTGAGGAGCAACTGTAGTTTTGAGATTGGGGCGGGAAAATATTGTATCTACTTTACAAAAAAACACAACATAACCAATATTTGGTATTGGAGCTAGGTCACTCCTCACTACACCTGGGGGAAGGGGTGGATGGACACCAGCCACTAGAACCCAATAGAGCAGCGGCAAGTGACGTCATATTGACTATAAGAGAGATAGCTGCAAGGGGCACTAGATTGAAATGGAGGGTTCAACAACGGCACTTCTAGTCAAGGCAGTGCTTTGAGAGCGGATTTCTTAGGCTTAAAAAACCGTTGTTTCTCCAATCCCTTATGCTGCGAGGTTGTAATCGGAAAATAAAGATTCCACTTGCTTAAAAATGTCAGCAACTGCCAACAAACGACAAAAATCGAGTGTTATAGGCCTAAGAAATCCACTCTTAACAGCATTGTCTTCAGTAAGACGCACTTCTTTTCGCCCTCCAGTGCCCCTTGCAGCTAACCCAGTTACTGACTGCACCGTAGAGTTATATACAATAATATGGTGCCCTATAGGACCAGACGAGGAAAAATCCGGCTCGTAAATGATAAGCAACTCTGCTACATGGCCCTCAGTTTGAAAAGTTTGGGGATCGCTCCTCTTATAAGAATACATACATGAGAATAGTGGTTCCGGTTCTTGGATTATTCACAAACCTTGGACTAATTCATTATTTTAAAGTTGAAAAGTTGCGAACTCGTGCGAATTTATAAATTTTCTAATTAAAATGATGCACCCAGTGAAATCACCTGTCTCCTTCAATGTTCTACGATCGGGGTAAAAATTACTATTTAAAATTTCAGGGGGAGAACTGGGTAACACGTTAGGTGGAGGGGTGCATTGCCCCCTTTCGCTACTTTTGACGAGAGTAGCAAGGGCAATTCAAAGTCGTTGCTGTACTAAAACGACACGTGTGTTATTGTGAATTAATTCACTGTAATCGAAAATAACAGAAATCGTAGTTTGGCGTGATTTGTTTCGCAGAATACTGTTGACATAAAACTATAAATATCGCTGCTGAGATATTTCCTCGAATCGTTACCGGGTACGAAATGACAAGAAAAAAGTAAACGACCTTACTGCCATTGGATAAAATGACTAGTTTATCAGGTCCGTAACTGATAACCTGCGTTCTTGGTACTGCTTGTCTTTATCACGAATGGTGCGCCGCCTACCCGTGGGAATGAGTACCAGTACTACTAGCTCAGGTCGATTGGCAGATAGCAAAACCGCATTTTATCCGGGAGGTCCGGGTTCGATCTTAGCCTCAGTCGCCCCCTGGCATTTTCGGGAAGAAAAGGCCCCTGCATCACCTCGTGCTCATGTCGATTGTAGCATATCAAAAATTCTGGGTTTTCCGCTTGGATTTGTCCAGCTAATGTCCAGCTAATGTCTGAAGGCGTGGAGGGGTAAGCGGTCGGCATTAGGAGACAGCGGACGGGTAATAGTTTTTTTTTTTTTTAAACGACAGTCCAGATCTGAAGCGACAGTACGAATCTCAGCCGTTTCGAGCCTGTATCATAGGACGGAACCGAGATATTGTCCTGAATAGGCCAGGGTGGATCCCACAACTGCAGAAGAAGCCTGGTAGTCTCTTGTCCTCCCATGGTCCCATTGGAAGTTCCATCGGTTCAGCGTCACTTAATTAGCTATGCTGAGCGCTGTTGTCTGTAAGCTATCGTTACCACTGTTTGACTGCTTTGTCAGGTTGGTACTGATTACACCCTGATTATCCCATTGATCTGCAGCAGGCTTTTATTTTTTGTGAGGGGGGCGGAGAGGTGGAGGGGTGCAAGGAATTTTAGAAACATATTGTATACAAATCAAGGAGAGAGAGTCTGCTTGTTGATGTATGGTGTCACGGTTGAACGCACCAACTCTACTCTGATAAATAAAATAATTTTTTTTGAAAATAATCCCTAACTTGGTGGTCGTCGTGACACAGCGGTGGCAGAGCGAAGCGAACCATAATTTGAACTCCAAATCCAGGGAACAAGGATTGTGATATACCAACCTCCATGCACATGCATCCACGTGCCTCTCTAATTAAACAAACAAAACGGTTGGATATTTCGTACATACCAAATGCAAACATGAACACGCACAAGAACTAAAGCTTTGTGCGTATAAAACTTGTGAGTGCATGAGAACTAAAACTAAACTCACAAGCAATTACAAAACAAACGTCGAAACAAACTGCCCACAAAATTGAAAAATTAAAGTTAAATCCCCCCCCCCCCCCCGTTATTTTCCTGTATGTCTCAGTTTTGCAACATTAGTTCAGACGCGTACAAATGTTGCAAAGGCATTAATTTTCCTTTTTTTTCCTCTTGTGAGAAACGGAATTGCTATATTCACTCTATCGTATACGTAAATGGCGCAAATGCTATTTCCAGCAGGATGCTAGAAATTAGCAAGGTGTGTTCTTTTAAAATACACACATAAAATGAACACATAACTCACACGAAATAGAACTAAAACAGAAATGGACAAACACACACAGTTCAAACACAAATTGCGTTCACCGTCTGACATAACCTGTGAGTAAAACAATCCTTGTTCCCTGGAATTAGATTTCAAATTATAGTTCATTTCTTTCTAGAGAACTCTAATCCATTTTTTATTGGTCAACAGTTCCATGGGGATACGAGCTCTGATGCTTTTTTCTAAACGTTATTAGTTAAATTTGTCTATGAATGGTCTTCAACCATTAATTGAAAAATGTGACGCACGTGCATTTTGTTATAAATTATTTTCGGCTTAATTTCCCAAAATAGTGACTAAAATGGTGAACTAGATCCAGCTAATGACGTTAGACTAATTTTGAAGAGGACAGAAAGTCAATCAGCTCAGAAGAGTTAAATAAATACAGATGCGTTTACGTTGCGTTTCGGATTTATACGTTAGACTGCCTGAGCGGGCAATCGAACACAAGACCGTTGAAACCAATTAAGGCCGAGGTCCTACCAATGAGCCATACTGACACGGCCTTTTCATCTCTGAAATCAATATCTCCGAAACCTGCTGGTCAATTTTATGATTTGGAACTTCAATCTACGGATAAAGCATAGAATGCACGTGTAAAATTTTAAAAGAATTGTAAAACGACTTCGAAAGTTATCGCACAGACAGACAGCAGAACGGGACGAGTATGCTAAAAAAAAATTGGTCAATTTTTTTGAAAAGGGATAGTGGCTGAATGGTGAGAGTGCTTACCACCATAGAGGGTAGGATGAGAGACTCACTACAAGGATTCTTCAGCTTCGCTTTCTTTATTATTCACAATCACGAGAATGCCGAAATGATTTTCGAACACTCGTTACTTTGTCTCTTTTAGCATTTTGCTATTTCATTATCTTTTCTCAACACGCGTTTGAAGACAACTCCACGCCAGGAAAGCTCTGGCGTCACTCCGGAAAAGAAACGGCACCACTAGAACCGCAAGCGAATGAACAAACAAAAAGAAGAAGAAGAAAAAAGTTTATTTTCCTTAATCTTGAGAGACTGAAACGTTCGTGCATGACTAGTCCATTACACTAATTAATCAAAATTGTAGGGTTTTCGACGACACTAATTATAGTATGACGCACAATGGCGAGCCAAATATAGAACTGGCTTGAATATATCTTGTAATTTCCCCCTTTTTTTTATTTTCCCTTTTGGCCTACAGACCATGCTTATTTTCTCTCCAGTCATTGACCCAAATTGCGTCGCTAATGGATTTATAATAGCGTGCGTATATACACGCGTGTAAGTTGTAGGCCCGTAGACACTTTTTTCTTCTTTTTTCCTTCTGTAGCGCCTACTGGAAATAAACGTGATAGATACAAAGCCATGAAGGTCGCATACGGTTGGTGTTTGGGTTAAACCATTAACCATTAACCGTCAACCATTACTTGAAGGACGTGACGAAAGTGCTTTTAGGTATCGTTTTATATGCCGCCCCTTAGTTACACATGAATTTCTGATTATTCACTGTCAATAAAGATTAGCACTAATTATCGGACTAATGGTTGATTCATTTTGTCATTTCAGAGTCACAATTCCCATCTTCAATCTTATGCATTTACGAAATTAAATAATAACAATAACAATAATATTTTTTTTTTTTTTGCTCCAGAAAGGCTAATGGCACGAGAGGGTCACGAAAGCCCACTTACGACTTGCCAGCCATTACAAACCGGGTATTAAATGGTAAAACAATCAGTATAAATTGATACTTTGTCAGATAATGTAGGCATATTATACACAAATTTAAAAACACTATTCAACAATGATGGTTAAAAACTGGTCATGTAAGCATTCAATACCAATTAAAATCAATCCCTCTCTCATGTGTTGTTTCAGTTTGTCTGATTCTAATTCTCAACGGGAAGGGGGTGAAGAGGTCTTTACATGGATCGCCGATGTTCTGTTTTTGCCGGTAAAGACTACAAGTCGACATCTGATAGGGGCTTTCATACGGAATCACATCAACACGTCATCATTTTAGTTGCTGTATTACGGGTCATAATTCTACCTACCGAAACTTACGTTTGCCATTTATTCTAGTAGTGAAGACAACATTTCACACGTCACACAACACACGTCATACTACATTGGAATTATATCAGAGACCATTAATTATACCAAATTTAAGATTTTCTTTAGACTGTTCAAGAATCCATTTATAATTACAATTTCATAAGGGGCTCACAACCAATATTTTCACATAAATGAAAATATAAATGAACATATATGGTGATTTATAAATGGTGGAACATAAATGGTGGTTTCATATAAATGAACCCCCATATAAAAAAAAAACATTACAGGTAATCTTCAAATCCATGAAGCAATCGTAACCAATATGCAGAAAATGTGCCAAATATGTAAAGTGCTGCAAACTACAAACGAGACCTACATATAATTTTTCTGCAAAAAAAAAGTGCATATCTATAAAAAACCTGCAGTATTCTTCAATACTTCTGAAGACTATGTTGTCACACTGGAAATGGAAAAGGGAACACAAACCTTGGAGGGGATCCTAGTAAAGACCATGCCAGATACAGGGTAGTACTAGAGGCTACCAGACTTCTTAAACCGCTATGGGATCTATTCTTCGGAATATTTGAAGTACCAACAAGATCGGACATTACTGTTCGACCCCCCACCCTCCCCCCATGGACCAAACTGGCCAGCCCTGTACTACGCATTTTTCTGCTTAAAGAATTGTCTAGTACGGTTCAGCTTTAAACCGCCCCAGCTGGAAATGACCTGCAGAAATACTAGAGAAATATTTGCAGATTAACTGTTAATCTGCAAATGAACTGTACTTAAAATGTGCAATATTGGCACAGTAGTGAAGACAAAATCTGCAATAAAGTGTAGTTTACATTGTAAAGAAAACTTACGTTTAAGTTGAAAGACATACAAACAACATCATTCAATCATTTTCAAAGCCACTTTACACTTTCATGCCATTTACAAACTTTTTAAACGGCTTATATACCTGTAGAATCTGTTTTCTGTTCACAATGGCTATTTACACTGTATAGATTTTTAAATTACAGTTGTCCCTTAAGAGTTTGGAACAATTCTTTATTTCATTCTAATGGATTAACTGCAATTGTTGTTTGGATGAAGTTGTCTAATCTCTAATGAATTACTACAGCAGAGCTAATTATTAATTTCAGCATTAAAAAAGCAAAGAATAAACAATCGAGGGCAGCGACTACCTAGTCGCAGGCGGTCTTCTGTACACTTCTGCCTCTTTCGGACCACTTCCACTCCATATTGCGAAATTTTTGTTTTATTCCTTTTCACTAATTTTTGGACGCTGAATCATATGATGAAAACCGTTTGTCTCTATCTGGTACCGTTCCGGAGTTGAAAAAACGACGGACGGACAGACAGACAAAGTCGTTGCTATAGTCTGCCCAGTTTTCTTATACAGAAGGCTAAAATTTAAATAACTCAGATAATCTGAAATTAATATACAAGGGCATTTTTTTAAGAAATGTGATTGGGGGTCCACTTTTTCAAAAGGGTATAACCGGGAGGAAATGAAAGCTGAAGTACGCTTTATTAATTTCCTCCTGGTATAACTTTAACATGTAAAGGGCACCGTTATATTATAGACAGCAAAATACAAATAAAAAAAACTATGCATTTTTAAATTAAGCTGTTAATTATAAATGCAGAAGGAAGCTCAGATGTATAAAAAAAATGTTTTTCGAAAAAAAATTGTTTTCTGAAGCTAATGGAAAGGAAACCCAGCTGAACCAAATATACTTCCATAAATCATGAGGTCAGGATAAAACTTTATAAAACTATTTGTTGCGGTTTGATCATTAACATTCAAAGGGAAGGTAATGCAAATACAAATCATGATTTTGTTAAACATTTGGCGACAAAGTCTCTAGATTCGTAGTAGTGGCTCGTGATATTTGCGACTTCCTGCTATCTGTAACTTGAACAGCATACTGGGAATCCAGTTCCATTAAAAGTAATTACTAAATGGTAATTTTTGTATGCGTCCTGAACTTATGAGCGGACGAAATTGATTATATAAAACATGGCGAATATTTGTAGTGAACGAGATACTGGACTGAATCTGAATCCATTATCCATGTCTCAAAAATTTGTAATTTAGGAAAAACCGTTCACACGTTATAATTAGTCAAACTGAAAGGGTATTTTTTTATTTTTTTTTTATTTTTAGGGCAGTGGTCCTACATGGGCCTAATTCGGTTTCACTGGAGGTCCACTTTAGCCAGCTGTAGATAACTTGGACCTCCAGTTAGCCCATTAATAAAAAAAATGCTCATTAATACACACAGTTGGTGGTTATAGTCCTAGAGTTAAAACAAAAATCCGCCTCGGTGACATTATTAGTGTTCCTTCACTCGTGAAAGCTTGACACACTGTGATGTAACATGACACACTAATGTTGCCCTGTTAGAAAAAAAGCTGAATCCTTGTGCTGTCTCCGTAAGATGCACAAAATTTGCAGAATGAATACAATGTATATAATATAGTTTGTCGGCTGCTTACAGCTGGTTAACCTTCTTAATTCCATTCTGCAACGCAATCAAGGCTTGCAGCTAGCTTGGAAGAAGATAATTACAGATAGATAATTAACGGGAAAGGTAAGGGAGCGTTCGCAAATTACGTAATGCCTGTAGGAGGCAGGGACGGTTGGGCACATATGTTGTAATCTGTTATGATGGGGAGGGGGTGGGGCATGACGACGTGTTACCACATTAATTTTCGCTAACTTAGTTTTTGCTCATTTGTTTCTCTAAATTCTTTTATATACAATTTGTTTTTTTACTTTTGTTTACCTACAACTTGACATTTATTTTTCAAAATAATAATTGGTCATTATACTCATGCACTGCAAATCTTGTATAAAAACTAATTCACCAAAAAATTTATATAATTATTGATGGCTTAAGAAAATGTTACGAATTTTCAGGTGGAAGTTACACCAAGAGTTACCTGTGTTACAAAGGGGGACGAGGAGGGGTCTAACATTGTTAAAAACAAAAAGGTTTTACGCAATTTGTGAACGTTCCTTAACGTTGCCGAACTGGCTGTCGAACTCAGACGATCCTTAGCGTGACGTCACTGTAAAGGATAAAACTCATGGGCTCTTCGATGCTGAGTCTACTGGCTAAAGATGACGGAGTAAAGATGGCAACTAAAGATGGTAGACTAAAGATGGCAACTAAAGATGGTAGACTAAAGATGGCGGACTAAAAATGACGGACTAAAGATGGCTGTATAAAGATGGTGGACTAAAAATGGCTGGCTGAAGATGGCTGACTAAAGATGGAGGAGTAAAGATGGCTGACTAAAGATGGCTGACTAAAGATCTTGGACAAAAAAATGGCTGACAAAACACGGCAGGATAAATGTGGCGGACTAAAGATGGCAGACATGCATTTTTTCTGTACAAGTAAACATAATTAACAATTGGTGGAAACCGTTGTCTCACAACTCCACTTACCTAAAATAAACATATTTTTGGGCCGGAATTTTACTTAAAACTGCTTAGCAACATCCTTGGCAATGCAAACATGGTGACGAACATACGTCGATGCACAAGCTGAACTATGAAATCTGTTCCAAGATCGAGGAGTGACGCCACTTTTATGGAAGTGGCATAATCGGGGCGGATGGATCACTGATGAGTCCTATTACTTTAGAAATGTGCAGAGTGCGAAAGACTGACCATAATCTTGAGAAGGTGTAAGAGCTCAATAAACGTGGTAGCTTAAGTGTGCAAAAGCACTGGAAAACCGTTCACCAAACCTTTCCGATCCGGTGAAATTGGCTTATGGTATTTTCTTGTTGGCTAACAGGTTTTTTTTTTTTTTTTGGTAGTTATGGTATGTAAAATTGGTTGTATTTAAATTTGCAATGTGGTTTGCATCCTTTGGTCTCGTCACACTATGACTCAGTCGAACGTCACGTAATAATAATACTTCTATGATAATACGCTTTTGTGTTCTTGACAAACCCACCTCTTCTAATTCTAAAAATCAATCTGTCGACCCTGCCATGGTTGGAGGCAATCCCTTCTTTGCTCACACTTAAAGGCGCCCCTTTATCATTTCGATACCGTTGCCCAAATTCTAAACACAGTATCCACGTTCTAGATTTACTGTCATCCAATAGGCTGATGTGGGTCACGTGATGTCGTTTTAGCTACGAAAATCGCGGCGCTGCTGCGAATAGTGTTGTTCCATTTTTAATTTACCGCTATTTTCTTGATATTGCTCGAAGATTCTACGGTGCTGCATCTAGGAGTTGAGGGGGTGAAAAGGTGCCTTTAACATGACTTCCTTCGGCGACTTCAAAACAGCTTGGTACTGTTCGGAATTGATCCAACTCAGCTACTGGATAAACACACACACATCGCTGGAAGTGGTGTAAACTAAAATTGAAAATGGCTTCCAGCCAAAATCATGTTTTATAAGTAACCTTCAATGAAGTATAAGTACTACTTCATTCGAGTGACAAGACGAGGATTGGAATTACAGGGTTCGGACAATTTTTAAATTTTCAATTTCCCTGGCATTCCCAGGTTTTCCAGGTACATTCAATACCAATCTCCAGGTGTTTACAAGGTGTTTAGTTAGGGAAACAGTTAGTAGCTAATGTGTTTATTAATATATTCGCGACAATAATCCAACATCCCATAAAATAGCTGTTTAGAGACTAGTCCAGATGAGACTAAACACATTTTCATCACAGTTATTATAGTTTGTTTCACATTATGTTTTCAGAAAACTGACTGGATGACGACTCGTTTCCTTGTACTAAAAGTGCAAAAACATGTGCATATCACAGCTGTACACTCAACAAGGTTACTGTTAGAGTTTACGAATGGGATGTTTACGGATTTTTTGCACTTGTAGTGGAAAAAAACGTGGCATCATACAGTCAGTTTTCTGAAAGCATAATGTGGAACAAAGTATAGTACTAGCCTAAGATTTGTTGTATTAAAGCTATATCTGAAATACTTGAATATATTAAAGCACAAATTAAAAAATTTCCTACAGCCTAGGATTTTGTTTCTGATCTTGGAACTTGAAATCAATGGATTTTACAGATCAGACACAAAGGCATTTTTAAAAATTTCCTTGTCTTTTCCCTGGTTTTTCCCAACAGTTTGGCTCTATTTTAATTTTTTTCTTGAGATTTCCAGGTTTCCCCGGTTTAGTCTAAACCCTGAATTAGTGAGCAGTCTTTCAGGCACCGCCTTTCCATAAAGTCAAATGATTGTTGATGGAACAATTAGCTGTCCTGTTTCGAACCCGTGTTACACTACTCTATACCGCGCGCAAGGGCTGTTTGCAGTGACGTGCACGTCACGTGACTGGGCTAGTCCAATCAGATGGCCAAACAGCCGTTGTTATCGTTCGCCATTGGCTAACTCATGGTGACGTCACAGCAAACAGCCATTGCGCATGGTTTAGTGAAGCATAAGAGCATATACGTGCTGGCATCAGGTTTTCATTGTCGGGTTTTTTTTTTCTCGTGCTTTTGTATCATTTGTATATTACCAGCAGCTGGACTTGCTTTATTCTTAAAACAACAACCCCGCTCTCTATTTTTATCGCATCCCACGCGTAAATAGATTTTGAAAATTGAAACATTCCTCGTAGTACGGTGGGGGTTCCGACATGGAATGACTGACTGAAGAAATAGTTTCGGCTACTTCCGTCAACAGCTTTATAAAAGTTTTAAATTCGGTCGCCTAATCCCGTTTTTTATAAAGAGGACCTGTGATGTTACTATTGTGTATGCGGTTTATCTTGAGTCCTGCAGGTATTTTATGAGCGGTTACGTTTTCCTGGAGGGGGTGGCATTAATCGACGGCCACCATTGTTTTTGTAACCATCTCAGATATCAACAAGGCACTCTCCTACCAAAAACATACAATTGATTATCTGTATCGTTCTGGGGCGAACTCAAGATACGCCGCGGAATATAACTGCTTTTTACAAGTAAATCACCCTTTAAGCTGGGCGAGTGAAGTTTATTGCGGGTCTATACGGTAAACAAAGACTACCGTACTGCAGAACAGCATGGTATCATAAAATATCACGCATTAGAAAACAAAAACGAACTCGTTTGATGCGTAAGGGAAGGTTTAACTGAGCCGATACGCAAGCAGAAAAGAAGCACGCATAAGCTTTCCTGTAAGGTTTCAGATACCGCAATGTGCCGTAGCGTTTAGCCCACGTAAAACCAACTGCTGTTTAAAATGCTTTTTGCCTTTTTTTTTTGGCATTTGAACACAGTATTTAAGCTAATGATCGGTGTCTGCCTGCGTCGAATTACTGCGACTTGACTCAACGACATCACTGAAAATCAGTAGAAAAATCTAATAGTTATTCATGTATCATCAATAGGGGATGAACGGAGAGGACATGACATGTATGAAGAATTAAGTAAAAGAAAATAGGCGAGTGGGCGTAACGTGTGTGACTATGTGTTTAGATTTTCTTTAACTCCAAGCGCTAAACTTGCTTTAAATTTTACCAATATCAAAACTATTGTAGCCTAAATTTGATAAAAACACAACCAAACAGTATATTCATTCTTTGTTATCGCATCAACATTTTTTGAAAGTTCGACTCTAATTAATTTGACCAACACTATGTTAAAAGCTCAAGTAACAAAACACAAAATAACCGTTTCACACGATAGTTTTAAGTAACCGTTGCAATGGTTAAAATTTATCTGCATGTCTGATGGTGGCAAACAGCAGTAAGGTTTCACGTGGACTAAACACTACAGTATGTTAATGAAACCTTACAGGAAAACTTATACGTTCATTTTCTGTTTTCACTTCGGTTCAGTTAAACCTTACCTTAAGCATCATGCGAGTTCGTTTTTGTTACCGTATTAAATTTACACAGGTTTGACTGAAGTCAGCAAAATACGTCACACAGAAAAGACAGCCTGGGAGGTAGCACCTTTAATTAAAATTCAGATAATGAATTCAAATCCAGAAAATTAAACAGAAACAGGTTTGTTTGCTACAAGAAGTTAATTTTTTTAAATACCCTTAAGCAACCCGAATTACCAACAACCACCTAACGTCGAAACTGGTGGTCCCGTCGTAATAAATCACAGCTAGTTTTAAATCACTTTTTCATTTTCGCCTTTTTTATTTTTTTTTTACAGCTTTTATAGCCCTTAATCCCTTCCACGAATCTCCACGATTCCTCACACTTATTTTCCATTATCTCTTTTTAATTCGTCCACCGTGACTCCACTACGTCATCATTTCCGGCTGTCTGCCGTCATTCGGCTCCTTTTTGCATGACGTCATATGCCGGGCGGTTTTTCCAGTCAGAGGATTTTAGGCTTATTCCAGTGTTTTGCTCTCGGATCCTGTCCTTAATGATCTTGCTTTTGTCACAATAGGTTTAGACATAATGAACGACTCGCGACGCGACACCAGAGGCGACAGTTCTGGCATTTGCATCGATGCACGCGACATGGTTACGACGTACTCAAAGGGTTTAAACGGATTACAGCAAGCCCAACAACATTTTAGGTAATTTGAGATGTCTCTGATGAAATTTCGACAATTAAGAAAGCAGCTAAATAAAAGAAACAGGCGATACACTGACCTTGTGAGGCATCCAACTCATGACAATGAAAAGCAGGAAACAACTTAATGAAACAACTTGTTTTTTCGAGTCTTGAAAGCGTCGAGTTCGAAACAGGGTGGTAGGAGGGAAGGGGGATTTCCTCCGATTTTTTCCGGGGGAAACTTACGTGAGGGCACAACAAGAAAATAGTTTTGTGAAAACATTAGCAGTGATTTTATTTTATTTGCAGCCTTTATTGCAGCTTTTAGAAGGCAGACTTCGTCTCCGTCCCCTAATGAGCAGTTAGTATCCTCCCCCAATTTCCTCAAGACGGCACCCCTGAACCAGCAGACCGAAGACACTATTTTTTTTCATTGAACTTCCAAATTTTCCCTAATTCAAAACGAAGCCGTGGCTCGTACGCGCTACGTTATATTAAGACACAAGCTAGTGTGTTGCCCGCCAAGATTCAACGATAAGATTAACGTCCGTCCTATCCAGATAAATATTTATGAGCTTGGCGACCACCAGACACTACCCTTTACAGTTAAGGCAGTTTGGGTGTTTCAGACATCTGAAAATAAATAACAATGCAGCAGAAAAAAACAGGGGCGCGCCGCATGGATACTATAGGGCAGTGACACGACGTAGTATTATTGTATATAACTCTATGGTGGAGCCTGTAACTGCGTTAGCTGCAAGGTGCACTGGTGGGGGAAAAGAAAAGCGTCTTACTGAAGCCAATGCTATTAGAGTGCATTTCTTATGCCTAAAACTGGCGATTTTTGTCGATTTGTTGGCAATTGCTGACATTTTTAAGCAAGTGGAATCTTTATTTTCCGATTACAACCTCGTGGCATAAGGGATTGGAGAAAACAACGGTTTTTTAATCCTACGAAAACAGCTCTCAAAGCACTGGCTTGACTAGAAGTGCCACCATTTCAATCTAGTGCCCTTGCAGGTATCTCTCTTGTAGCCATATGACGTCACTTGACGCTGCTCTATAAGCATGGATACAGAGTCCATGTGGCGTACGATCGACGGCGAGCCCCTGTGATAGAAAAGGCTGACATATCGTTTGATCGGGATACTTTGGCCGCCTGACAACACAAAAGTCACTATTAGTGACAAAGCTTAACGTTTTTTTGTGTGAAAAAAAGGTGTGACTAACGTTAATATTTGTCTAATCACTAGCTAACTAGTAACTGCTAGCCAATTTCAGAAAAAAAAAATTCTTCCTTGCCGTGAATAAAAGCTTACATTTTGCAGGTAGCTCTAGTTTAGCCGTAGAACGACGTGCCTTTTGCTGGTTCGGGAGTTAGGTAAAGCATAAATTCAAAGTTACCAATCAATCTCAACACTTTTTAAGGAAAGAGTTCCGTTGTTGTTGTTTCATTACGAGAGTTACGTTTTCTATTATTATTTTTTGTTTACGGAGCACGAACCTAAACTGGGTTATCTGACCCACGACGTTGAAAGGGACAGAGTTGCGTGAGTATGCTGTTGTTGTTGCTGCTGTTGTTGTTGTTGTTGTTGTTGTTGTTGTTGTTGTTGTTGTTGTTAGGGAGCACGTACCCAAAATGGGTTATCTGCCCCGTGGGTATTCTGCTTCAATTATACAACGGTGAACAATCTATTTTGCTCATAACAGTGGAACACGAATACGTGAGATTACATTAAACTTTATTATTTGAGGCAAAACTGGTGTACGCAACCAAGCGTCCTCTCTAAAACTAAGCGTACTTAACCTACGCAACACAATAGCATGAAAGGCGAATTATTGCTTCTTCGGAGTTCGATGGACTTCTGGACAAATTCAGGGACAACGTAAACCTGCTAATGGAAACTTACTAAAACCACATAGACAAGGAACGTAGTCCGGCTTTTTTCATCTCGTAATCACAAAGACATAAATGGATTTTATTAACTTCCATAATAATTTGTGATATCTCGCCAACACAAAACTTATTAAAGATTCCCACCAAGCCTTTCGGCCGTTTGAATTCGTGATATCACGCGCCAAGCTCTATCGCCGAGTTAATCCCACCGATTAAGACTTCAAACGTTAAATGAAATTCCTGACAATTGAGCCGTAAGCAATTTTCATTTAACCGTCGAACTCGGTCTGGGATTAACTTGGCGAAACGGCTTGGCGTTTGATATAACGACTTCAAACGGCCGAAAGGCTTGGCGGGAATCCTTAAAAAGTTTTGCATTGGGTAGATACCGGAAGTACTGCAGACTATGTAAATAAAAATGTAATAAGTAATAATTTAATAAATTACAATTATTTTATAAGCTTAAACATAACACTGGAATACTATACGAACATTAGAAAACAGTTTACTACATGCCGTTTCAAATCATATAGATGTCACACAAAATATTATGTATGCTCTGCTCATAACCAGGGCCGGATTAAGGCAGGGACATTATGGACATTTGTCCCTGGCCCCGAATTACTAATAGGCCCCCTACCCTGCTGAAAGCTTTTTCACCTAAACAAAATTTCTCTCATAATGTTTGACTATCAAAACTAAAAAAATTGGATAGAATAAAGAGCAAATATTGGGCAGTAAAATTCTAAAAGGTAAGATGAGAAGTAAAATTCGAAAATACAAAAATTCTTCCCCCTCCCCACAATTTTCTTCCATTAATTCCCGTACATAGCTCTTTACATAGAAAAGAACTATGGGAAGGGGTGGGGCCCCCCGCCAGAATTTTGTCAAGGCCACCAATTAACCTAAATCCACCCCTGCTCATAACTGGACTAACATAACATTTTGCTGCATTTAAACCTTTCCCTAGTGATTTACTGTGTTAGGCTAAAGGTGCTTGCTTCCGTGAGCTTTCCTGTATTGTTTAGCACTGCGACATTCAGCAAATGTTACAAATGCATTCTGTTTCCATTTTCTTTCCCCTGTGAGTTGATTTTGCTACATTTATTCACTTAAACCTACGTAAATGTTGAAAAAGCTATTACGAATGAGATGCACGAAAATTGGGAGCAGTATTGTCCTTTTAAAGGTACCCATAACCAGGGACGTGCACAGACGAATCTAGGAAAAAAGATCCGAGGAAAAAAGGTCCAGGGATAAAAGGTCCGGGGAAAAAAGGTCTGGGGAAAAAAGGTCTGCATAAAAAGGTCCGGGGAAAAAAGGTCCGTGGAGAAAAGGTCCGGAAAAAAGATCTGGGGAAAAAAGGTCCGCGGAAAAAAGGTCCGGGGAAAAAAGGTCCGAGGAAAAAAGGTCCGCGGAAAAAAGGTCCGCGGAAAAAAGGTCCGAGGAAATATAAATAGCACGACGTAGACACTGATCACTGATAAATGTTGGCTTTAAATATATAGCCCTACGTATGTATATGTTTATAGTGAGAATACAAAACAATACCCTGATCATAAAATTTAATAATGCCCTTATTAATTAAAGTAGCCCAATGTGGTTTGAACTGTCTTGTCTCGATGAGAGCAGCGGGGGGGGGGGCGGGAGATGAAAGAACACGTAGCCTAATTTGGAAAGCAAATGTTCGACAGTGTTCGTGTGGCTGATTATTTGCCGCAAAATATATTTACCCTCACCATTGTGAAAATACGCTCAGCTCTAGTTTCTGTTAAATATTTTAATTTCATATCACTCCTTTAAGAGGCCGAGTTTCGCCCAAGATTTTGTATCCCGGTTGGAGTTAATGTCTCCTAACTAGGCTTTTTTTGTATTACAGAGCAACCCATGTAAAAGGTAGGCAGAGAATTGAGACGTAACGCCCAATAATAATCTCATTATTTAAAGAACTACCTTTGTATGGATATTTTTTCTCGGAATGATAAATATATTTAATTAACCTTGAATTTGATGAACATTTAGAAGTTACAAGCCAAAATGTAGCAGTGCCTAAGTCGTACTATTTAACGTTTCTTCGGACCTTTTTTCCTCGGACCTTTTTTCCACGGATCTTTTTTCCCCGGACTTTTTTTCCGAGGACCTTTTTTCCGCGGACCTTTTTTAACGGACCTTTTTTCCCCGGAC
>JAHWFP010117574.1:0-17602 GCA_023313725.1 Lithobius niger | reverse complement strand
AAACCTCCGTGTACCCTCGGTCATTAACTCGAAACAAAGCTAAAAACAAAATCGCATTTAGGAGTAGGCCTAACAGTTGACTCTCCAAGTTTCTTGTTTGCGCTTGTTTGCGCTTGCTGGTGTAGCTACAGTGTAGAAAAATCACAAAGAAACGACGCTCTGTCCCACTGAGCGTTGTTCTTTTGTTCACGCAAATGGGGTATGACGGGAAAGCTTAGTGCGACGCCCTCACTCAGCGACTTCCTCAATCATGCTTCAAACTAGTAAAGCGGCGTGAGGTGGCCTTGCATGTAAAATGAACTGATATCCCCTTTCCCGCAACCCCACCCGACCCTGTTTTATCCCCTGCGAAGGTGGGTAAATGGATGCTAACAGCAGGGAGTAAAGGAGATATTTCCATCTGAAGAGCAGCCATTTGACTCCTGTGGTTTGTCATTAATGGGAAAGATTTTGAGCCTATCTTTTTGGGCTTTGAGCTTAACTGCAACCAAGAGAATCCATGTTCGAGGAGGAGTGCAGTGTAGTTAATCCGAAATCGTTTACTCAAACCAGTAAAAAGCTAGGGACGGCCAGCGTATATTTGTTACTGTTGTTCATTAGTGACGATGGTGGAGGGGTCCTCTTAGTGACGATCGTGCGGGTGCTCTTCCTTGCTCCCTACAATTTGGTAAAATGGTGAAACTTTTACGTTTTATTGAAGAAAAACCTTCCACATTTTAAAGCAACAAAATGCCCTTTTTATTTCTGTTTTTTTTTTTTTTTTTATGTAGGTACCTTAGCGGTACTTTTGTTTCTCAATTCGGGACCTTAAGACGGGGGAGGCTTTTGCTCTCAATTTCAGGACCTTAGCTTTTGTCCCTAAATTAGAGACATACGGGACATTTTTTCTGTCAATTTAGGAACCTTACGGCCACTTTTCATATTAATTTCAGGATCTCAGGGTTACTTTTGTCCCTAAATTCGGGACCTCGGGGATATTTTTGACTTCAATTTCGGGACCGTAGGGTTGCTTTTGTCCCATGATTCGGGACCTTTAAACAGTCTTGCGCTCAAGTTACGATTAATCGAAAATTTGTGTGTGTGTGGAGTGGGGGGGGGGGGGGGAGTAATCATCCGCTCCGTGTACTGAGCAGTTAATTTGCAGCCAACGAATCTGTGTACTGAGCAGGTAATTTGTAGCCAAACTCTCACTAACTCCGCAGTGTGTCTTTGGTATTGCAGTCGGCACAGAGGAGGCAGGTCATTAATGATGCTTATTTGCGTTACTGACTGTTGTCTTCTTTTGTATAGTTTGTCTGCGACTTTTACTTTGCTTGTTGCAAATGAGAGTTTTGTTAGGAGTGGTGGCCAAATGTCGAAAAAATACCCAACTTAACCATATTGGATTAATTCTGATACGATTTTTATTCACGGCAAAAATTGTTGCTCAAACGCCACGATTTCATAGCAGGCGTATTGTATTGGTAATACCACAGCTACACTATAAAAACAAATACCATGGGCCGAGAAAAATTCTCTCTCTCAAAACATTACCGTTTCGATAGGGAAATCCGTTTAAAACAAATCACTAGCGTTCAGATTGCCACTTTATGAAAACATATGTTTTAAAAAACACACGGAGCGACGGAAGTGTTTTTTTTTAGCTGAAAACAGTGTATGTTTTACAAACACATGCCAAACATAATTTTCAAAAGCTTATGTGTTGTAATAAACGCACTACCGTTTAATTTTAAACACTTGTCAGTACACGTGTTTTAAGCATCTGTTTTATTTCACATGCATTTCACGTCTGCAACACTAACATGCTAAAGCTTTGAATGGTTTCTTGTGAGCTCATGCAGTTTGTAAACCGCTTGTGTGTTTTATCAGCTGAAAACGTGTAAAAAGTTTTTCTATAGGTACGTCTAAAATGTGTTTATTTTAAAACAAGTGTTTTTTACAGCGTAACCTTCACCACATTATAGTGATCAACAAAAGCGACCACTGATATCAAAAGTGACGCCACAGGTCAATTGTTTTAGCAATTGTATTTTCTAGATGAATGAGCAAAACGGAGGTCAATGTCATGAAAGATTCTGGTTTTGCTCACCACCACTTGCTCACCAGTCACCCTTGCATTGTCAAGAGCTTTGCTAAGGAACATCAAATAAACAATAAACAATAAACAACCAATAAACACATTTACAACTTAGCCTACAGTCGTGTGCTTTTACCTTGTTTTAGCTTCGCGGGGGCTATATGTGACGACAATCTCCATCGTGTGTTAATTACGTTTACATACATAAAAAAAAACTGCAGGTCCGTCATCTTTAGTCGGTGAATTCGATGAATAAACCGTGTCCTGCAGTCGATGAGTACGATGCTTCAGCGGTGACGTCACGTTGAGGTATCGGAAAATTTATCGCACGTTTCAGAACTACTTTGATGAACTTTGATGAGGTGAGATTCATGCTGATTCTTCGGTGAGTTTATGGAAGCTTTCAGTATTAACCTTCCATCTTGTTTTTACCGCGAGTTACTGCAAGGTGGTTGCGTCGCTTTTCACAATAACTCGTCATTCCCTGTAGCTGATAAAGACTAGCGCAAGAGCTCGATTATTATTTCTTTTTTAACTCGGAACTCGTGAAAGAGAAAATTATCAACATTAAACCAACGTCTTGCTGCATTACTACTGGCGCAGGAGCTTATAAATGTGTACAACTCCGTAGGACGTGGGAGTGTCCATGATGTAACTACCGCTTAAATAAATATGTATGCAATCCCATTTACGTTGCCTTTTGGGCTTAAATTTCAAACTGCCTGAGCGGGGAATTGAACCCACGATCTTTGAAACCAATTGCTGAGGTCCTACCATTGAGGCATATGACACGGCCTATACTGACATGGTCAGGCAGTCTGACATTTAAGTCCAAAAGTCAACGTAAATAGTTTTGCATCCGTATTTCTTTAACCCTTCTAGACCGTGTCAGTATGGCTCAGTGACAGGACCTTTGGCATTTGGTTTCAAAGGTCGTAGGTTCAATTCTCTGCTCAGGCAGTCTGACGTTCAAGTCCAAACGGCAACGTAAATGAATTTTCATCCGTATTTATTTAACCCTTCTCGAGCCCATTTGGCTTTCCGTCCTGTTAGCAACTATTGCTTCACATTCCACCCCTTGTCACAAGGTCGTCTGGGATATAAGCTGTGGGTTTCCCTTCCCGTCTCTAGCCCACGTGATTCAGCATCTCCAGAATTCTATTTTAGCAGCGGAATGCTAAAAGGTGTCAACTTTACCGGCTTGCGAATGAACTGACGTAGAGCCAGGAGGAGAAACACGCGATTTCTATCCCAGTAGGCCTTGGCTCGAAGAATTTATCTTCTTCCTCGCTTCAAGATCGTTCATCACTGTTGCACGCACGTGGACTAATGATAACACGAGGAATGCTTGTCGCACCTGTTTATTAGGTTAAAACTAACCAGGGCTCTACTACAGTACCGGCCGGATCTTGGATGAAAAATAGCATACGTGACTGGGGTGTGGAATATGGCCGCCGAAAACGCCACTTATGCGATTGATTTGTTCGTTGCCGATTTCTGTCAACCAAGGGCGACACGACCGTACAATTTTTTTTTTGCAACCACAGAGAAATAGCGTAATTACGGCCGAGTGATAACTTTAAGAACTATTTTTAAAAATACTTTTATATATAATAAAAATTTGCCACAAAAATCAACGTAAAAATTTAAATTATTATTTTGAAAATCATCACTAGCTGCCAATAGATGTCTCATCTCTCCGTGCAAAGATGCTACCTCGAAGAAATGAATCAGTCGTGGCGGCCATTTTGTCGGGGGGGGGGGGGGCCGCCCCCCAAATATCGTTGTAGGTCAAGCCGGATTCTTTACAGACCGTGAACTAACACAACGTATTTTGAACGTGGAATATGCCAGAAGATAGTTACGAACGATCAATCGTTCCACAATTGTCCGGATGGCGTCGCCACTCGGAACGAGAGGTGAAACCTGCGGCAATACTGTTGCGTGTCCGAAATGGTTTGGCTGGTAAGAAAATTAAATAAAAAAAATTAGTGAGTGCACATGGAAACGAGCCGTTTTCACCACTTTGTAGCTTGTAGACGTTTATGGTATTATCGTACTGACGATCACATTAACAGAGGTACATTAACATTAAGGGCGCTTCAGTCGTGGTAGAAACCAAAATGGCGTCCCCCATAGAAAAAAAAAACAGTGCGTTGTTTGGCCGAATCAAAATCGCCCATAACTGTTCAACGACAGTTCAAGACTTGCTTGAACAACTGGTGAGCCCACAACTATAGAAAACAGGCAACCAACAGTGATTTTGCAACAAGATGGTGTTTCCATCTCGGAACAGCCCTATCCTTACCAATTCAATGATCAGGAAATGCTCCGTCTAGTGTCTGTCGAACCTGTAGTCCCCAGTGTGACGGAGTACCATCTTTGTGAAAATAACTGTTGGTTGCTGTGTTCTAGTTGTCGGATCAAAAATTGTTCAAGCAAGTCTTGAACTGTCGTTGAACAGTTATGGGCGATTTTGATTCGGCCAACCACACCACGCACTGTTTTTTTTTTTTTTTTTTCTATGGGGGACGGCATTTTGGTTTCTACCACGACTGAAGCGCTAGTGGTCCTGCCGGTCCTGCCGGTCCTGTGGTCCTGCTAGTGGTTCCCTGTGCAGTCAGAAAACATGGGTCCGGAAAACATGCTCATGCTCACTGCAACGTGTAAAACATTTTCTAAATTTCCTAACAAAGTTATCCAGCTTGAGACAACCTAGCTGTTATAAAAGGACATTAATTATAATATTCCTCTTTTTTTTAATTCAAGAACTACATCGTAGTCTTGTTAGTTGCCTACTGCTGCGGTAATGAAGCCTTTTTAAAATATTACACGAAACAATATTGATTAACTAGAGCCAGGGGTGGCACGATAATTCGATAATATCGCGATAAAAATTTTCATCGATTATCGTATCGTGTTTTTTCTGACTTGCCGAATTATCTAGCAAATTGACGAGTATTATAAAGATGTCAAAAATTACTGTTTGGTCAAATTTGTTGAGGTTCCTAGTGTCATCCGCTTGTGGTTTGAGCAACGCGGCAGCCTACTTTATTTTTTTATATTCTTTTATTTTATTATTTTTGCTTTTCTTTTACTTATGTAGGCTAAACAGCCCACTGTAGGCTTCACCAACGTTTTTTTTTTAAATTAATAAAAGTAAAATGGTTATAACAGCCACACAATTTATTCCCATCGAGATACTATCGGTTATCGCGATATCGGATAAGACATTTTTGTATCGTGCCACCTCTAACTATACAGCTATAAGCAATACGGCGATGAAGCAATACGGCGTTGAAGCAATACGGCGATGGGAATGACTTCTGAATTATTCAAATGGGCGTACGTAATTCTACTATCTTAATAATTCTTACAGTATGTATGTAATAAACACTATCAAAATATTTCATTTGTTCGTTGCATCCCTTTATTCCAATCGTGTAATAAATTGGGCGCGTTTTTACAAAATTTGCGCAAAAAACGATATGGAAGTGACGTCCAAACGAAGGTTTGACACATCTTTAGTTGAAGGCGTTGCAATTAAATGACGTAGTGGCTGCAAAAATTTATAAAATCAAAATAAATGATTTAAAAACAATGTTGGACCACAATAAATTGTTACAAATTTCATAAGGCATGACGGCATTTCGGAAAACCAAAATTCCCGAAGTCCAACACGTTTTCTTAAGAAACAATATTTTGAATTTGTGCATTATTTCAACGAAAGATGTGATATTCTCTACTACCTAACTCGCAGAAGTCGATTGTCGTACATTCTTCTCAATCAGTCGTTATATCCCCAGTCCAAATAGCTCGATTGCTGGATTGTTACACTACCACTGATAATCAACTTATCCTCGTTATATTACCAGTCATTCTACTTGTTGTTTTACCACTGATAATGAACTTCTACTCGTTATTGTACCTCTGATAATCAACTTCTCGTTATATTGCGAAAGGTAGTAGACTTCTACTACTACTGATAATCATCTGCTACTCGTTATATTACCACCGATAATCAACTTCTACTCGTTATATAACGACTGGTAACAAACTTCTTGTTACGTTACCACTGATCCTTTTTCTACGGCATGGCCAATTAAGTAAATGATAAACAGACAGAAATATTTACTTTAGAATCATATTTGTTTGACGTTCCCGGACCACACCGAAGAAAAAAAAATCGCCTACAAATGTCCGGTATAATGCCTTTAAAAAATGGCAATGTGCAGGACACAACTTTCCCGCAAGATAACGTTTTTCCAAACAAAAGGAAAACTTTTTTTTTGTCAAACGACAAATGAGAAATGGTCATTGCCTTTTAAATCCATCTGTAAACTTCGAATTTCCCGAATTCTCACGTTGCCTCGGTACAGCATTGTTAGGATGCTTATTATTTGTTTCTCACTGTTCTTCAGTCCCATATCTCTCCCATCATTGATTGCGAAGAAAATGTTCTTGTTTCTTTTATTATTATTTTTTTTTTGGTTGGTTAGTTCCCGGGACAGAACTCTGGTTCGCCTTCATTCCTGACCCATCGTGATCTGTCGTTACCATGACAACGCATTCCATCACGCGTTCGCGTGTCCTGTCAGCGGCGGCCAAAGTTTATCGCCAAGACGTTGGACCTCACCACAACTCTATCCCCAGTCCCTAATTTAAAAAAAAAATAGCTCACCATTTGACCTAAATCAAACATAAAGTCTAGCCTAGAGCATACCATATTATATACCTTGGTTTGCCACCAAGTCTCTATTTGACACGAATTTCTGTTTGTCACCGGGTTTTAAACTGCCCTGTAAAAATAAATGCCGGGTCTCTGTTTAACGCCCGATGTCTTTTGAATGTTGGATACTGCGCTCGAAGCTTGTTTTGAAAATGGGTTCAATAATGAAGCACTACTCAACTACGCCGTACAATACGGTTGTTTTGAATTGCCGTCGTACGGTTAAAAACTTATGTTCAACAGTGCCGCAATTAAGGGGGGGTGCAAAGGGTGCAAGGCACCCGGGCCCTGGAGGAAAGGGGGCCCAAAATTCAAAGCAAGGGGCCCACATTTCTACATAAAACTACGCACTATAAAGTTGGCCACAACCATGAACCCAAACTGTTTAATTTAGGGGCCCTACATTTTTACCCTTGCACCCCCCCCCCCCTCTGAAAAATGCTGATGCTCAACGTGTTCTTTACTTTTCGTTAGTAAACTTAGTATAATGGTCGAGCAAATTTCATGAAAATCGGTTTAGCTGCTCTAAAGTTGTTTCATAAAGCGAGCAGGACGGAAGGGAACACGAACGGCAAAACAGAATGACGTTAATAACCAGTTCCTTAACGAGCCTAACAAATGTTTATGCTAGAAAATACGGATAAAAGAATAATAATAATAACAATTATAATAAATAAAAAATTTCGATAATATAAATTCAAAGAAATGTTCGTATTACGCCATAAATCGAAATCTGAAAATAAATACCATATCACTGATAATTTGTATCGTGTAATTTATCAATAATTATGTCACCTGAATTATGTCGCCATTTGGCACTGAACGCTAGGTTTTTAGGCATAAAAACAACGAACAAACTGAACGGTTAGAAAATGTTGTCAGTGAACTTTCTCCGTAAGAACGACTCACTCGCACACAATTATTCCAAACTTTCAATCGTTAATTTTCTCTTCATAATCAAGGATAACATTAAATCTTTTTACCAGTTTCCACATATAATAATTACATCAGAACGGAGAGCTTAAGGGGGTGTGATAGTATATATGTGTATGTGGTGTGACTAGCTACCCATTTGAATACGCAACAGCTAAAACTTCAACGAAATAAAACAGGTTAACAGCTTTAAAGTTTCAAACTGTCTCTTCAGTGTCTTCAGTTTGTGTCATAATAATAAATGTCTATACTGCCTTAGTGGGAACTGAACCGTCGACTGTAGAGCCCACAGGACGTAGTCTTACCGCTAAACCATACTAACACGGCCTAAAAGCCATCATGGCTTAGCGGTAGGGCTTCGACCTTTGGAATCAAAGGTCGAGGGTTCAAATCCCCGCTCAGGCAGTCTGACATATAAGTCCAAACTACAAGTAAATAGGTTTGCATTTGTATTTATTTAGCACTTATCGAAACAATTTGGCTTTCCGTCCTGGTTATTCATTATAATTATGAAGGTGACGTAGTGACTCACGCAGGAGAAACACCTGTCCAAGAGACGAAACGACTCGCCTACTCCGTAGAAGAAAACCGTTCACTACAATATATCGTAAAATAGGCAAAAAATAAACAAAGTAAGTACAAAACAACAAAAAAGAAGCAACTTTACCACTTTGTTTTCTTATCAGTATATACAAAATGGGCCACTTTTTGTTTTAGTGATGCGAGATGGAAGGCAAAAGAGCTTCTCGATGTGTGCTCTCTTTTCGGTCTGTCGAGCTGTCTAATGTCTGGGTTTCTGCAATCACGGTAACTTTTAAAGCCATTATCGCTTTACTTCAAGCTTTCCATGCCCCCCCCTCTTGGATTTAAGTTTGTCTATCACTAAAATTAGTTGAAGGGTTCTGGATTTTTTTCTCGAACACACGGGAAAAGAATCTAGTCTTTTATTTAAATGTGAAGTTTTCACCAGTACTTGAAAATATGTAGAGAAATAAATGTGAAGCAGGTTGGCTATAACGATTTAACACCTAAACACCTAAACGCATGCGCATCATGCCTTTCAATTGATAGTCCAAGATCTCATAATGAACTGTCTAATGTTCAGTTTTATTCTTTGTGGGGCAGATGATCTGTTTGGTTTAGCTCTTAAATTAATTCCTACTCCTATCAAATTTTTTTTAAATACGAAAAACTTATGTGGCATCACAGCTTTTTAAGTGATGCACAGTTTGACAATTCTCATCCTATTCTTAAATCTGTGTGGTCTCCGCGGTAACTTCCGCATCCATTGTCAGATTCACACAAAATTTTCCACACGCATACCTTGCTTGTGGACTTAAAGGTGCCTTTTCACATTTTCAACGCCTAGATACAGCATCGAAGAATCTTCGAGCAATATACAGAAAATAGCGGTAAATGAAAAATGGAACAATACCATTGGCAGCAGCGCTGCGAGTTTTCATAACTAAAACGAGATCACGTGACCCACATTAGCCTATTGGATGACGGAGAATCTGGAACGTGAATGCTGTGTTTAGAATATGGGCAACGCTATCGAAATGGTGAACAGGCGCCTTTAAGGTGGTAATGCAATTGTATTGAACAAGTGACTGAAGTATCGAAATTTAACTGATCTCATGGATGCCACATTAATTATAAACATTATTCAAGGCCATTACTAATTAGGATTATGTGCAACTGAACGTCTTAACGTATGAAACAGACCTAAAGGCACGCGCACCTAATTTTTCAATTAATGGCTGAACACCACAGACGAGCAAATTCAAACACATAAGCTTAGGAGTGAGTGTTCACGGCTTTTTTAAATAAACAATAGTTCAGAATTTTCAAAAAATGTCAAGGCGAAAGGTCTTACGTGCGACCAAAGCCTACCGATTTTTCCAACGACAAATACCGACCACCACCGCTAGTCGGCGCTTCGCTCACTCTGTGTGCCTGCCGCTTTGCTGCGCCATTGTCACGGCGTCTTCATACGATCAGCCTTGGTGGCCTCCAAACTCTCGACGACACCCCCCCCCCCCTCCCCGCCTCTACCCACGACACGTCAGTGTCACCTGTCTCACCTGTCCCGGGCGGATCGTGCCCCCCACCCCTTCCCACCTTTTCTTCTCCACGTGACATACATAAATATTGTTAATAAGGACGATTTGGAGCGAAAATGGTCGACAGTCACTTCCACTAGTTGGCCTTTAGAGACATAAATGAATTATTAAGGTTTGAGGACTGGATATAAGTGTGAACAGGGATAGTTGAATATACAAGTGAGGTAGGGTCAGCCCACTTAATGCCAGGCGGCAGCGAGATTTCCGTGCGCCATTTTTCATCAACGAGACTACCCGAGAGCTCGTCAATTGGCGGTTGAATAAGGAATAGTGGCGCCCCAGAAGCTAAAAACGCGTCCGCGTTAAAAAATAAAAATTTATAAATAAATCATCCACGAACTGCGCTCTGTTGCGTACCACAAAACTGAGTCACTTCTTGCCGTTTTTAACCGCTCCAAACAGTTCACATGCGCGAATAGTAGGCTACCGCATCATCTACTGTACGGAACGTTGAGCATGAATTTTTCACCCAAGGTCGGTTAAGACTACATGCTACTGTTCTTGTTTCCAGCCCCACAGCTTCTAACGTAGGTGCAAGCGCATTAACTTCTAATTTCGCTTGGCGTATACATAATGCGGGATATCTTGTAGCCACCAAATTTTAGAATGTTGACTAATGGGAGGTAAATAAAGCACATACCATTTGGCTATACTTGATGTGAAATATCTACATGCATTGTTTAGAAAGTGAGCCTATGTACTTAAACTGTATAGATTGAACCGTAACTGAGTGTGATTCTTAGCTATGAGGATTGCATCTGCGAGCACCGATTTAATCCGATATCAAACCGATGTCTGAAACCTGTACGAAACTCTTCTCATATCAAAAGAAAATGTTGGTCACACCGTTAGGTGCGAAATATCCTTGATAAGGCGAGTCAAAAGGCGCAGTTCTGGGGGGGCTGCCATTTTCGTATTAGTACCGTGAGTTAAATTAAACCTTGCTACACTCTGAAGACGGTATGTACCGTATACTGACAGTGCACAGTCCGTGCAACGGCAGTACACTTCGTCTCACAGCTTGTGATCTATACACAAATTGTGTACAGCCTATACACAGTTCGTGCGGTGGCTGCACTGGCACATATTGATGTTTATCGTCAGTATACTCATCGTCTTCAAATTGCAGGTTTACAAAGCGGCTCGAAGGCTTTTTTGGAAAGGCTCTTGACGGTGATATGTCTCTTCAAGGTCATCAAGATGTTGTATTGTGTTGTATGTGTCCTAAAACAGCGACGTAAAAGTAGGAAATTGTATCGAACCGAAAGATAACGCCAACGCACAACAGAACGGAATTCCGTTCGGTATATAATGATTTACAGGCATCAACGTAAATGGTAAACAATATGTACTGCAGTACAGGGCGGGAATGTGAGCAAATGGTCAGCCAAGTGGATGCATGTATGGTTCTACTGCAGAGAAGTTTTAGCACTAACTTTGATTACCTATAAATCAGTGATTCTCTTCCGAATTCCATTTTGTTTCTGTTGACATTGGTTTACAGTTTCAATAGTTTACCAGTTTAAACCGCTGTTGTACGACGGGTAATTAAGAAGTTAGCAGCGTGATGATATTGAAGAAAAATATCAAGGTCAACCTCCCCATACAACCTGAGCCATAAATTTACATCCACTCGCAGGAAATTCTAGCAAGGTGCAGATGAATTGGTTTTCCGACTTCTATTGAATTTTACCTTCTGCAAACGTTGGAGCGGTATGACTGCCCCAACACCCCCCTCCCCTCCCAACAAAGTCGTCCCTACGTCGAATTGGGTTGTGCCAGTTTTGTGCCAGAGATCATTTATATCAGTAATATTAATTAGTAGACTAAAGAAATATACTGTGGATAAATTGACCAAATCATAAAGTTCAAAAGCATTAATTATAGTATATAAAGGAAAAATTATACATAACTTACCTTACGTTTTTTTTTTTTGTTAATGTTTGGGGGGTTGACGGTCAACCATAAAACCACATATGATGGGTTTTAAAGACCGCATTTAGTTGTGTCCCTTTGATTACTGCTTTAAATAATATTAGTCCCAAAGCATAGCCTTGGAAAACCACTACCATTAAACAGTATTTTTTTTGCATTTTCAGTATTTACTTGTCTAATCAAGTCTTGAGAGCTTACATTTCAGTAAAAATTTCAGAATGTAGTAATTTTTTTAAAGTATACAGAAAATGACAACAGGATGTGTGGTACCCTGATGAAAAGCTTTCTTTCATTCTAGTAAGTCTAAGTCAAAGATACCCACCTCCCTGTGGAACTACACAAAAATTTCCAAACGCAAAATTAACTACAGTAAAGGGGGTCAGTGCTGCAGAAGACTAGTAAGTATCTTTGCTATAGGTCTACGGCAGTTAGTTTTTGTTAGTAAATTTTGTTAGTGAATTTGAAATAAAAATGATTACCGTGGTCCATAGAATCTTGTGTGGGGGGATCTGTGTAGCCACTCGCTGCGCAACCTTGTAGCAAATTATACAGGTCGGGAAGACGAAACTGAAAAAACAAACAATAGATAACAATGTCCCCGGTTCTTCATAATGATTTATAAGCTACTCATGTAAAAAAAAAAAAAGGAAACCAAACTGTGCAGAAAAAAAACATTGTAAAACTACTGCAAAATGCATCAAACTTGCTACAAAGTTGCGCATGAGTCCATTATGTAGTCATTTTACAACATTATGAATTTTTTTTACACTATTATATTCGTAATATATTATATATCCATAAATATGAAGCAATTTTCCTTTTACGAATGCGTATTGTCAACTATATGCCCTACGCATAGTCTACGCATCGTCCACGCATCGTCTGTCTCCCAATGAAATCAGACTAAGGTGGAATAACAATGGAAGGTGCCCCTTAACATAAATATTCATTTGCACTGAACCCCAGCAAGGACTAATCACCCCTAACCGGGTTATCTTTCCTTCACTCTCACCTCCACCGAAAACCACAAAAAAACAAATGACTATCCTTGACCTTCATTTTCAAGCTAACTTTGGTCTCAAAACAGAGCCTTTTGACACAATATAACACAGTAGTCTCTCACAGTAGCCAAAATAAACCTTGTGTGTCCCATAAACAAGTTACTCCATTATCACCAGGCCTGGGTAAATGACTTTTCAAATGTACTTAATTCAAATTAATTTAAGCCTGTTCCCGTTCAATTACTGTTAACAATTGCATTCGATGAATTACAATTAAAATTACAATTATAACAAACATACAGCCGGTGGAGGAGGGAGGGAAATGGGGGAAATGAGACCACTATTCCCGAAAAAAATCCATATGAAAAATCCCAAGAAAAATGGTCCTCGGTTGACGAGTGCAGACAAAAAATGTAATTTCAAATAAATACTTACTTGGTCACAAGTATAATTACAATTATAGTAAAATTATAATTAATTACACTGAATTACAATAACTTATAATAATAATAATAATAATTTAGTTTAACCACGAGAGTGGTTGGGACTACTTTTTCTTGTTACCTGATTATCACGAACACAAATTTTAGAAAACAGTTTTAAGAACGTAGGCGCAGATTTTCAATGTTTCAGCCCTCATCCAGTTTCTTGGATAGCAGTAAAATCATTGACTCTGACTTTCGAAAGCACCAAATAGTATATTAAACAGGCCTATCATTTCTGTAGCCTCCATTATATACCTTTCTGACCGCACAGGTACAAATCTTAAAAGCTGAATTGCAGATGGCTGCCACGTGCAATCTTGGATGTCCCCTCTCCTTTCAATGCGCCATACTCGAAACATACGGTCAATCCAAGATGACCATCACGCCGACTTTTTTATTCATTCAAAAGATGTCAAAACATCCTTGATTTTCTCTTTTTTCACCACACGCCATTAAACCACTGTATACCAACTGTTTAAAGACCTAACCATAGGCTCCTGCAACGAAAATTTCTAACCAACACGCTAGAACTGTCGGCTATGCACTATTTTCGTTCATTTTAGGCTTCTAGCCAAAATGTGAACCAATAGAGCAGCGTCAAGTGACGTCATATTGGCTACGCGATACAATTTGGAGGTAATAGCTACAAGGTGCACTATAGATTAAAATGTAAGGGAAAAAAGGCACTTCTAGTCAAGACAGTGCTTTAAGAGCGGATTTCTTAGGCTTAAAATAACGTTGTTTTCTCCAACAACAAAAATCGCGCGTTATAGGCTTGAGAAATCCAGTTTAATAGCATTGGCTTCAGTAAAACGACCTTCTTTTTCCCCTCCAGTGCTCCTTGCAGCTAACTCAGTTACTGGCTCTACCATACAGTTATATACAATAATACTACATCATGTCACTGCCCTAGTAGCCAACCGTTTTCCTAGCGTGTATCCCCCTCAAAATTTGTTCGTCAGCATTTAAGAAGCAGTACCATTCAGCGAAACGATCTTAAAAGTAGTATGCACTGAAGATCGACGAACTATGTGAAAAATCGTATTTTTCTTATTGTCATTTTGATCATAGACGGTGTCACTCACTTGGGAACTTTTTACATTTACACTGCAAATCATAGGAGCCACACGACCGAAAGGATAGGACAAGCAACAAATTAATTGACGTTAGTGCATTCTTTACTAGTTCTCAATTTTGTTGCTGTTTATTTAACATTCGTTATTTCCAAAAATAGCATTGCACCCAGAACTTAGCCTAGAGGTCCACAACGTGCACATTCGGCGCCCGGGTGCATGTAGGTTCGGTTGCGTATACTTCCTCCACCTCCTCCCCCACCATCAAAAAATGTACCTTTGAGCCGCGCAGATACAATCCATGTAACCATATATTTACACGTCTTTCGAGCCAACCCTTGCATCTACCTCAGCTGACCTTGCTTTTGTGTCGCCTAATGCCATTGTAGTATCAACGACTATCTACATTATAAACTAACCGTAAGCGTCGAGGAGCATCAGCCTCATCAGAGAAGAATGCCGCATGAGAAGCAGCTCGAGTGTAGTTATTCTGCAATTCGATAACGGAAGCTACCGATGGGCAAACGATGGGTGCGTGCCCTTCTTAGGAAGGTTCCCTTCACGGGTAAGACGGGTTACAAGCTCGAACAAACATAATGATGAAATGACCTGTTCACTCACTTTGTATCGTATACTCGCAACGCAGCACGACAGGTCATCAAGGACAATTTCTTCATTGCTGTACGATGCATTTAGATGCGTGGTATCGCTGTTTATGAACCTTACAACGATTTTTTTTTAACCCACACTTAGCTGTCTAGTCGTATGACCCACGTTTTTATAACTTTGCAGGGACTCTTAAAAAAAACAACGAAATCCATTGCCTTTTGGCGAATTTTAAGTATGACACAACCCGAACCGAAATTTTCTTTATTTTGTTGATGCTGGAAAAACTGATAGCTCCTGTAGAGGTTTGCTCCCAAGGCGCTTGACTTACTACTAACCCCTCCCCTCGAACTCCCCCTCCCCCTCCTCCCGCTTGTTGCAGCACTGGAGCCTTGAGATACATCAGCACTATTCGTGACGTAACGATTTTCTGTAGGTATTGCGGTGACCGACCCAAACAGGAGACGTATAGTCGTATATATGGAAACATATCGCCACAAAATGGCTGACGACGAACGAGATGAAAGCGTGACGAAACGAGAAGAGACTCTTACCTATTCTCGTCTCGTGGCAACCGAATACCTCTAGCTGTATACCTCGAAATACAGGTACCACTTTCTACGAATGGAAATACCGGCGGCGTTTCATCACTAGTCGTAACTCCTCGTCAAACAAAAGGAACTAACTTCAAAATACCAACCGAACGCAGACGAGCGCGTCGCAAGTTAGCGTTCGCTTCGCGAAGCACGAGACTTCAGCAGGCGTAGCAAACTTGCCACACACGCGCACACGCACGCGCGCAGCAAGTATGAGAAGCCGCGGATTCCTTTCCCAAAGTTAGATTTTAATTTCGACCGTCGTCGCCCCAAGATCAAAGCAACTCCGAACGCCCCCACCACGCCCCCGTCATCGCCCCATCCCTTTATGAAATCTTTCCTAGCACAGCGATAGTGCTTAATTTAATTATATGCAAATGTCGCCATGTTATCGCGCATCTTTGCACGCAGCACTGAACACGAGTAACGTACAGCGAACGTGCGCCGCGTGCATATATATTGAAAGACAGACAGTCGTTTACGTGGCTTTAGGAAAGAGTTGGTTGTTATATGCGTAAAAGTCGCTATCTTTTCGGCATGGAGAACGTTTTAATAATGCTTATGAAGCAGACGTGGCTAAATGACAAAATATGAGACAGAAAAGCAAATTTCGGATGCAATGTGATGAGAAAATAATATTTTGAAAGCATAATAAAGACTGCGGAAATGTTACCGTGAATGTTGAGAAACGGGGCAATTAGTTGGAAGTAGGGTTGGGGGGAGAGGGGGGGAGGGTGGTGAGCGTTGATAATCGCAATTTTGAAGAAGTTTCGAACGCGTTTCAAGGGAGGGAAAATAATTAAATAATGTAAAACTCGTTGCGTTTTCAAGCTGCGTTTTTAATAAGGAGACAGGGAAAACTAGAAGCTGAAGAACAGTGAAGGCAAGGATCGCTAGGTTTGAAATATCCTCCAAAAATGGAGGAAGGAAAAACAGTATGCCTCTATAGTCCTATCAAAAATACATCAAATGGAAAACTCTGAATTACAAAACGATGCACTACATGCCTCTAGTATTGTTTAAAAGCTGTTGAAATAAAAGAAAAAAATACTAGAGGCATGTAGTGCATCGTTTTGTTACACTCGCACTATAATGTTTTGTCGTTTAAAAGCTGTTGAAATAAAAGAAAAAGACAAAACATTATAGTGCGAGTCACATAAAAGAAAACTGAACTGTACGCAAGTGATAAAATTCAGTACGTAAAAGTATTGACACAGAACTGAGCCTTGGGGTACACCAACATTATTCGTGAAATAATAAAATTGTTCTCATGACAAATAAGAATTGGGTAAAAATCAAGAACAGACGACGTGATTAAAAATAAACAGTAAACATGGCATTAAAATGTCAGCAAACCAATAAATAAACTTTGTTAAAATTTGTATAGACTGTATGTCCATTCCTCATGGTAAAAAGAGACGGTATGTGCTGCAAAGATTTCGTGAAGAGGCCGTATGCCATACCGCCGCATACCGTCCCACTTCGAGCACTGGTTGTAACGTTCTCCAACACTCACTGTTTTCAGAGCGATCATTTTCTTGCGATGCATCGTTTGTAACTTTATGAAAAAAGAAAGCAGATGGCCAGTCAGATTTCCAACTTCCGGTCTCCATCAGTGGCGTTTATTAGGAAAAAATCCAGTATTGAGATTGAAGCTATAATAATGCGTCATAGCACTGTATAAATTTCTTGTAGTGAATTAAAATACATCCTTTCCATTTACGGAGGAAGTAAGTTTCATGCGTTCCCAGCCGTAGCCAAAGCACCATACGGCGAGAGGGACAACTTCGCTAGGTAATTCTAATCGTAAATTCTTAGGATCGCTTACATGCCACAATCGACATGAGCACGAGATATCACAGGGCCCTTCTTGCCCCGAAAATTCCCGCCCCCCCCCCCCCCCCCGAGGCTGAGGTCAGGCACAAACCCGGGACCTCTGGCACATTAGTGTAGTGCTAACCATCAGACCACATAATTACGGAGTACGGGAGAAATTGTTTAAAAAAAATAGTCTTCATTTTCCCATGATCCTTGCACGGACACG